>MU158714.1:1917073-1965521 GCA_015888305.1 Antheraea pernyi
CTCTCACTGACCGAAGGAAACGCAACAATGCAGGCACTGTTACGTCACGTCGGTGTTCTGTGAGAGGGTGGTACTACCCCGGTCGAGCCGACCCATTCATGCTGAAAACTATTAATAGCTACAGCGTTCTATACCTTAACTACTCAAATGATCACCATGGAATTTTGCATACACGTTGTCAGGGGTACAGAAAAATACATACGGTACCTATCAACCAGAAAAGTATGCTGTTCCCGAAGGATAAATCAAATCCACATTAAGGCGAGCGAAACCAAAAATAAAAGCTAGTATCATTATAAAAATAACCTTTTCCTTTAACTCTTTGTGATCGATTTACAGGTTTTGTCATGAAATGACAAACTTATAGTAGGTGGTAGAGCTACGATGAAGCTATTACTGGTTTCAGCATGAATGAGTCGGCTCGCCCGGGGTAATACCACCCGACAGCCTTGTTGTACATGTAGGTACATATAAATAAATCAGTCGTTATCTGAATCGTGTGTTATTGACATCACAACATGGTGGCAGCGGTGTAAAAAATAGTTTAAACAATAATTACCATATTTATTGAGTAATAATAGTTTGTGTTATAGCATACTTGTACATTGTGCGCGATAATTGACATTCAAGTTAACATCATACATCGAGTGAAACTGTTAATTACAAATGGAGCACGCGCGGCCTCCTGCAGAATTCAATATGGAGAGTGGACCTGTCGGCCGGGCCGACGGGTGGAAACGCTGGCGACAGCAATTCATGGTGTTTCTCAATGCCTCAGGAGTTTATAAGGAACCCACGAATATCCAGGCAAGCTTACTCATAAATCTGATTGGACCACAAGGTTTTGATATATATCAAACCCTTCAGTTTGAGAATGAAGCCGAGAGAAGTGATATTACTGTAGTGTTAAAAAAGTTCGACAATTATTTTGGTACAAAAACAAATACTACACAGGTGCGATATAAGTTGTTCACGCGCAATCAAGAAAAGTAGCGAGCAGTGTTTAATCGCTCTGCTAGCTCTGATACCGTCGGTAGTTGAAAATGAGCTCGTTGAACTGCACGATTAAGTTCACGGGGATCTAGACAAATTCTTATACCATCATTCTTTTTAGCTACTAGCACCAGTGGATGTACCCACCATGTTGTGATGTCAATAACACACGATTCAGATAACGACTGATTTATTTATATGTACCTACATATACAACACCCCTGAAACACCGACGTGAAGTAAGAATGCTTGTCCTTCCGCCCTCCCCGCTCCCCCAAATACAGACTGGCAACGCACATGCGACTCCCTTGATGTTGCTAGTGTCTATTGACAGTCGTCATCACTTAACATCAGGCGACCCACCTGTTCGTTTGCCTCCTATGATGTAAAAAAAAAAAAGATAAACTAACACAGATATTTTCACATCAATAACAACGTGTGAACGAATAAGCTCAACTGAGCTGTAGGATATATCTCAGTCTTCAGTTTATTCGTTTTTTTTATTCTTACGATTCACCGCTTATGTAGTTATAAAATGTAAAGAAAAATAATACCTCTATCGTGTCTTATAAAAAATCACATCAAGCTAATTTGGTTCTTTTTGTAATATTAGTTGCTTTTTTTTAGGTTTATCACGTTTGCGTAAATCTTCTTATCTTCTATAATAATAGTACTACGTAATCCTGACTTCGTTACATGTACAAAATACGCTTTTATATCTATGTTTTAATAAAAATAAATTTGTATAGAGACATGATAATGAAATCCTAAGCATTTATATCACGTGCATAATAATATATTACCGAATCCGAAATCTTTAGATTATATTTATTTATCACATATAACCGCTTAATTACATATTTTTTTTACTTCTTATCAAATAAAAGGTGTTATTAATTTAACGCGGACGATGCATGTCTGAAGATAAAGTATAGATATCTACTAAGTTAATATATGTGCTAAATATGAGGTACAATTCTGCTAAGCGACGTATAATACTGTAATTTTTATGTGAAACATCTATATGCGCGGGTAAACCTGATTTTGGCATGGCGGGACGTGGCGACGCAAAACACGAACTTTACACTATTAACGAAATACGCCAAAACATTTGCAATCCTATCTGTATTTGTAGTCCGGTGAAGTTGTTAAGACCTTGCTAGGTCAACAGCGTAGTCAGTTCGAGAAAAAAAAACCTATCTGTATACATATAAGATTCAAATTGTTTTGTCGGCAACTCGTTATACTAGTGTTACGCGGTAAGCGTCAACGACCTAGCCCCTTTGATAAATGCCGCCAAATTTTTGTATTTAATAAAAATGCATATTTATGTAATGAAATAAACAAACGGTCCTTATTTTATGGAATAAATTTTTAATGCTTTATATTTTCATTATGCCATAGCTGATTCCTGTCGTACTGTGTTCTTTTAAGCATATAACTTATATAAATCAATTTTGATGTTTCACATCTGCCAGGCGTCCCGAGACGGCTCATTTTTTTTTTCAATTTAATTGGTTTCGCGGATTTATATTTTAGAATTAGCAATATAAAGGAACAAGAAGTAATCGCAATTTGATATGACTCACTTCTCTGTACCTTGATGTGTTGGATGAGCATTATATGTATAAAAGTCACCAAGATAGGTCAGTCATTATTTACATGTAAGTCAGAGAATAATAATATTGTAGCCGAATAGCATATTTGCATCGATAATATAATATTCAGACTAGCTTTTGCTCGCGGCTTTACTCGAGAACAGCACATTTTTCTGGATAGATGGTATGTGTCCTTTTCTATAGGACTGAAAATGTGTAAGTAAAATTTCATAATTACCGATTGAGTATTTAAGGCTTAAAAACGTAACAAACAAACAAACTAACTTCAGTATTTATAATATTAATTAGGATATACGGGAACTACAGTGTAAGTGTTTGCAAAAATAATGTTAAAAAATAAACAAATAACAGATTTCAAACTCATTGTTTTTTTTTCTCGAACTGACTACGGTATTGACCTAGCAAGGTCTTAACAGCTTCACCGGACTACACAAACTCATAATTTACGTTGCTCCTTTATAACTACCAATATCATTTTCTTATTTCAACATATTAAGAAATGACTATCATTCCTAATTACAAACACTGAAATCACCGAGACATTTCGTTGAATACAATAAAAATGAAAAGGTAACAACGAATATATTAAACTTTATAGAATATTATTTTATTACGTCATTCAAACATAATTACTATTTAGTAGACCATATAAAAAAGTCGTATAACAAAGTGAAAAATTTTGATTAAAAAATGTAAAAGTGACTGAGTGACAGGAAAATCTTTAAACATATATACAAAATAGACAGATTGACGTTTAGTTATTCAGTTGCCATTTTATTTCATTATACGGTTATATTGTAAAGGGAGGACTTTGTCTTGTTTTCTTCGTATGTATGTATTAAACATTCGTGCGAACCCGTGGCGGGTAGTTAGTTGTACATAATTTAGATAGTAACACATCATAATCAAAACTGCTAAGAAAGTTCAGTTAGGCCATAATGAAATCAGTAAATGATTCCCCATAGTAACACACAATGCTTATCCGTGAAGTCAGACAATAATCCGGAAACAAGTTAGTACATTCATTAAAAAGTTATTACTATGGTGGCGATAAAGGTTCTAGAACATAATAATAACAAGGTCGTAAAAACCAAATAACTTTCATTCGTATCCATTATCACACATACAGTCACCATTGATGTTAAAAGAATCTTTCGAGTGGGCGCCATAAAAAATTAATACGTACAGTAAAAATGTTCTGATAATTGTCGCAGTAAGTTTTAGTAGCTTAGTAGTACTTGAGTGTACTTACAACGAAATTTAATACTTTACTACTGCTAACTGATAAATAAAAATCTGCTATATTTTAAGATTTTACCAGTACACTGTAGCTGCAATAGTAACCAGTTTAATACAAAATACAGGAATGTATTTCAATCATATAGGATATTAGGCGTACCGTGTCGTTTCACTCATGTTTAGTATTGCCACCCTCGCGTCGCTTCCCGACACCACGCGCCGCGTCCCCCGTATATACTCATTCTTACTTCGCTCTCACATCGCGTCCTCTCTGACCGACGGTTTGTATGATGATAACTGTTTTGCTCCTGAGGATCGTACAGTGAAATGAACCTCACACCCTCGATAAATAAGAGTATAAAATGCAAAAAGAATTTTTCAAATCTAACCGTTAGTTCTAGAAATTACCGCGTTTAAACAGACAGAAAATAATCGTTTTTTTTTGTAATACTACTTTTTTTAGTAAATATGTACGAATCGTCGGAAGATAGAGATTTTATTTATTACCCTTACAGGCCTTAACCACAATCGTTCATCGGGCATATTGTAAGGGGTACAGAAAAGGACATACACATATAGGGGAGTTTTTATCCAGGACTCTTCCCGAGAGATTGGCTGAGTCTACCTTAACGCAAGCGAAGTCACGAGCTAGCTGTTGCTGTTATATTATAATATTATAATTAAGTCATTTACAAATTAGGTAAACGACATTATGGTTCAGGATTAAATTATTTATTTAAGATAATTGAATATCAAAGTAATACTATTTTAGAATTAGTTAAAGGAGTAAATATCATTAGTAATAGTACCTTGGTACTAAAACCTACATAGCAAAACTCGATGTCCACAACTCGATGTATCGTTTACATGTTTGCAATTCAGTTCAAGGTATAAACATAAAATACTTTATTTGTTGTTATGGATGTGTAATACTTAAGGCACACCTAAAGGCGATATCGTTTGGATTTTCTCTCGAAATATTGTACGGCGACACTTTTAAAGTTTCATAATGCAATACCGAATGTAAGAAAAAATATTGGTTAATAAATTATACCAAGCATAATTGGAATACACAGATGTTTTACTTAAGCTTATATTATGAAAGTTTTCAAAGAACAGCAAATAATAAGACGATTAATTTATATACGTACTGGTATACATATACACTAGCTGATAACCGCGACTTCGTCTCCGTGGAATTTAGCAAAAAACTTTGTTCAGAGTAAAAGTAGGCGTGGGACGCGCACAATACAAGGACACTACTTCTCTGCTTTATTATATCTGCGCCGCAGCTTAATATTCTAAAGCTTTAAAAAAAATAAAAGTTAGTCTTTATAGCATCAGTTATCAACCAATGAAAGTCCCGTCAAAATCGGACCAACCGTTTTGGAGTTTAGCCGGAACAAACAGACAGACAAAACTTGGATTTTTTTTATTTTTTGTTATTTTTACTTACCTTATATAGTTTCATATCGACGCGACGTTACAAATAGACATTTCAATCTTGTATATTTGTATAGGGTGTATAAATATAATTGAATGATCTGTTATTTGTTCGTGGTAATCTCCAGAATAGCTGAACCGATTTTTGTATGACTTTTAATGACTAATAGTGGACTTTTTAAAATAAGAGCATATATAAATCATCACGTCTATTCAGACCATTTAAACACGTAGTTTCCATCAATATATAAAATCATTTTCACGAAAAGTCACTGTCATCGGCAATCTTTTTAAATAGGTTCATTTTATTCTCAAAATAAACGTTTGAAATTAAAAATAATATAACATGATTGTACAATTCCAATAATAGAAAAAGAGTAATCATGTAAAAAAAAGGGCGTCTATATAATCTTAAACGCAACTAGTTAGTTCACGCGATGTTGTTCCCGCGGAAACGCTTTATAACATAATAACAACATAATTATACTAAATTAAGCAATCGTTGACCATCCTCTGTTTCATAAGTGTTTTTACCATTACTGCTTGACCTCAATAAAAGAGTAAACGTTATATAGGCTAAATAATTTTGATTGTACCTTCTGATTTCGAGTAATAATCAGTGACTAAGGGTGACTGACACGCATATTAAGTAAGTTGTTTAGATATGATTACTGAACAACGCGTACAGACGGGTTACTATGTCAGGACCTAGAGTGATAACTTTCGTACAAATTGCAACTATTCACACCAAGAATGTTTGGAACGATACTGGTCGTAGTTAATAGGATCGTATGAGAATTCCGTACAAGATTGGAGAAGTGATACGTTCGCATACATTTTTATCGATTTTCGAACCGATCGTGATCGATTTTCCCACCTACGCTACCAGTATTTGATATTAAAATATTTTCTTTACAAATTTTAACTTACATTTCTGATGTAAAAGTTCTTATGAAAGAGGTTTGAAATTCTGATCCGCTACCTATTTGTGTGAGGAAAAGTGGTAGATATATACACTGTTACGAGTAAAGTGAGAGAAGCGTGTCACTTGCCTTCGGTAATAAAAAATATTGAAAAAAAATCGAACTCAATCTAGTAGTTTTTACGTGATGCGCGCCCAACGGTACACCTCTATTATTTTATTTATATACTAATGGGCCGGGTAGACGTTGTCCTACCTTGATAATTAATAAAAAATCTAAAATTGAGCCGCAGCGCCACCTACCGGTTCCAATTGTGAATCGAAACCATTCTCGGATCCACTGGAACATGCACACAAAATTTTATTTAAATCGGTCCAGCCGTTAAGAGGAGTTCAGTGACATACACACGTACAGAAGAAATTTATATATAAAGATATATAAAATAACATCTATTATTAGAGCGGTTTTCAACTTATTATCTACGTATTAAAATCTGATATGTTAACATACCTAATTTTCTATATATTTTTTGTTTCTATTACATTGATTATTAGTGTAATAAAGGGTGCACCTTTAAGTGCATTGGCCTTTGAAGGCTGCCTGTGTTGCATTATAAAGCAAACAACATACATACGACAAAGAAAAATAATCTGAAAGAGAAGCTAATAAAAACAAAACCTATAATAATAACATTCTTATGGCACAATCTAAAAAATTAGCAATTAAATAATAAGTTTTTTTATCGTTCTAGAACCCAACTTAACAGACGGTAATCTGATTTCAAGCGATTTAGCTCACTTACATAAATAGATAGATTTAATTAATATTATATCGAGAAGATAACGATGGATGGATGTTTGTCACTCTTTCATACAAAAACTAACAAACGAGATTTGATGAAACTCTACAGTAATATCTGGGGGCATAGCAGTGCGCCCGCCAAGTCGAGCAAAAAAGCGGCACGGCCGTACGTACTATTCTTTTCTCGAAGAAATTCAGACCATATTCGACGCCCTATAACTTCGTTGTGGATAAAATTAGAAGCATGATTTTCAATAAGGAAGTAAGTAATTTCAGTAAGTAAGGCATTGTATAAAGACGGTATATTTCAAATTTCATTCATTTTGAACTAGTAGTTTAAGAATTATAAATAGTCAAAATTTCTCAATTTTGTCACTCACTCACTGATTGACCGATCATCAGAACTCTAAGGCACTTCTAGCAGACATAGAAGCTTCAAATCGTTTGGTGCGATTTTCAATCTATTTTATTAAAAACATAACAGATTTTTAATATTGATATGGTCACTATAAGATGTTGTTAGGTTACCTAATTACGTAATAACTTAAGACAGAAGGTCCCTTAAGTAGGGACTTAATAAAGTAACCGACTTGGTATGGATCTCACACCCTTTTACGGTAGAAGAACTGAGTTGCGAGACTTGGTTTTTTTTACAAGTTTTATTGTTTTTAATGGCATTATTTATACATCAGAATGACAAATAGGCCAGCGGTTCTGAACCACTGTGTCACGGCATATTGGTATGTAGCAAGCACCTCTCCCGTGTGACACGATGCGAGATTCAAAAAAGTTCGCGTTCGTTCACTTTGTACTATCAAAGGTGGGTATCACCTGATGTTAAGTGATCACCACCGTCCATAGACACTTGTAAGACCAGAAGAGTCGCAAGTGCGTTGTCAGCCTGTGTATGGGAGAAGGAGGAGTGGGGAAGTGAGGAGGGGGAAGGGAGTTGGGTATCCGGCGCTCTCACTGACCGAACGAAACGCAACAATGCAAGAACTGTTACTTCACGTCGGTTTTCTGTGAGAGGGTGGTGGTGAGAGCCGACCCATTCATGCTGAAACCAGTAGTCTACCACCTACATTTTACTTGAATTACTCAGTTACACCTTTAATCATATTAAACTCTGAGCCCGTACTTAGGTTATGCGATCAGTGATAATTATTGGCTATACAACTACTAGCAACAATTAACTATATACCTGAGATTATTTATTTCCAAGTGCTTGAATACACTCGTACGACGTGTGGCAACAATATTTGCGATCGCTACTGAGTGTTTTTAATCAGGTCAATAACGTACATGAAATGTACTTAGATAGATAAAATACTCGATAGTAAATCAGCAACGGATAAACACAGTTACCATGTGATTACGCGCTTTATAACATAAAAGTGGATTTAAAAGGTGATAAAATTGAATATTACATTATGAGCAATTATACTTCAAGTCGTTTTATTTTTAATTACGACGAATAAATTCCTTACTGTATATTCTTTTTAATAGCCTGTCACAGAAATGATTGTATATTATGTAAATTATTATCCATTATTCTTATACGTTTTCATACATTTATTACGCACACTTGACGTTGAAGTAAAAAGATTAACGCTTCGTTCAGAATACTTTTTACTTTTCTGTTCATGATTTTGGTAGTATTTAATTGTGAATTAATTATAGCACCTCATCTGTTACTAATAAGCAAGGAATTCTTGTATAAATAAAAACGGTTTCTGAGAAATGGCTATTCAAATAAAGTTTCACACTACCGTATTCTCTAAGTTCTCACGGTTACGATTGTCTTTTCGATAGACTCCGAATGAAGTTCTGTTGTCTAAGATCTAAAACATGATTTTTATAATCGAACGGCCTGTTGTCTTTCTGTGTTAATATTCGAGACGGTTGAACCAATTTTGACCACACTTTTACTGACAGATAAAATACTTCTAAGAGTATTCTCTAAGCTACATTTAATTACGCCTTTCTACAGAGTTGAAGCACATAATTTAAAACTATGATAACGAAGTATGTGGTACCGATTTATCTACCTTCTAATATAATATACTAGCGGGCCCGGCGGACGTTGCGCCGTACTGATAATAAAAAAAAGTTTGACAAATTATATACCTAAACCTTCCTCATGAATCACTCTATGTACTGATGAAAACTGCATGACAATCCATTCAGTAGTTTTTGAATTTATCACGCACAGACAGACAGACAGACAGACAGACAGACAGACGTGGCAGAGGACTTTGTTTTATACTATGTAATGATATAATGGATACACAGTTTCTTTGAAGCATTATCACGTGTCATTCGATGTGGAATTTTTTAGGGTTTACTAGGGTACATTTTTATTCCATTGGCCTTTCGCCATTTTCAAATTGCCCAACAAAACGGGCGGGAACCATATAGTATCAAATAAAAAATGGGTGTGTCGTAAAGACACACGATAGAAGTGAAACTTTTGTATTACAGGGAAACATTTTAATTAAAAAGAATACAACAGAAAGCCAACGTCAAGTGGTTTTCCTAGGCTATCATCAACCATCCAAGTAGTGACCGCACCCCACCTTGCTTAAATTCGATAATCGTGCGAGAATCGGAGTTTTCAACACTCTACCCGACAGAGTGTTACCCCCACCATTTTTTGTTAAACAAGAAGTTTGTCGATTAGAATTTCAAAGCCATTCCAAAAGAAGTTTATATATAAAATAATGAAACAAGTATAAAATCAAAAAGTAGATGCAGATATATAAAATTGCATTCTATAATTATCAAAATTTACATGAATCTTTAAAACACACCTAACAAAGAACAGTTACCGGTAGGCACAAGTTGACACGTACCAACTTCAAAACAATTGTCGTAAACATACGGCCGCTTATCTCACAGGAACGTGCAGTCGACACATAAATAATGGAGGCACATGCATTTGACAACGTGACCTGAATCGATACGAGGCGGGCAGCCCACGCTGATTAACGCAACGTCGAAAATAATAGAAACTTAGCCTGGAATACCCGACCGTTTAAGATTAAAGACTTTGTATTAGGAAACTATATATTACAAATGAGTTCGACTAGCATTCTTCTACGTGAAAGTTTGTAGCGAAATGTAATATTGAAAAAATTGTATGTTTATGATTGCACGATAGAAGGGAAAAATTTAAATAAACTGACTTCAATATCAAAACACACTAAAGAAAAAATATGGCACCATTAATCAAACTAAATAAAAAATACTACTATATGCGCTACTTAATAATCTATTTGAAGTCGGTATCAACCCAAACTCCAAAGTTATAGTAGGTAAAAAAATATATATCAACAGAAGAAAGCAGAAAAGTTGTAACTTGAGAAACCCAACTTTACACCAGAGTCAAAAAACTATTTCAAAAATTCAACATTTTTAATGTTTAATGCTAAAACTAGGCAAAAAACCAAGTATCACGTATCGATGAAATATTAAATCGTAGGAAAGCGAGACTCAGACGTATTGGAAGCGGTATTTTTTTATACAAGAATATGGTAAAAAGTGATTTAGCCCAAAATGCAAGTTACGACATTTCCGCATTCTCCCGTCGATATGTATACCATACTATACAAATACACGTATACACTCTAGTAGTGGAATAGTATACAATAAATTACTATAGAATTGTTAGGTTAGGGCTTTTTCAAGTTCACGTTCTGTCGCCGAGCTACTATGGATGTGTTTTGTTAACTGCACCTGAGAGTCAGACCTTCTAGGCTTAACGTGTTTACCATCTTGGACCATATTGTCATTTAACATAAGGTGGGATTATTGTTAAACGCTAAAACCTTTACGGTGTTATTACAAAAAACGTAAATACTTGGGTTTAAAAAGGTTTCGATTTAAATGCACCGCGCTCGCCCGAGGCAAGTTCACGTTATCCTTTTTCGCAATTCTAACCTAACGCAATCAAAGCGAGACAAAAGAGTTAGATGTCGTACATTTAGCGACCGCGGTGCATTTAATTCGAATCCTTTTTAAAGCAAGTCTTCAATACGTATTTAACTTTTTTGTAATAACACCGCTAAAGTGTGATGGCATAGTTGGTAGCGTGTTCGGATCCTATTAACTGAGTCTGAGTTTTCGGTTAATGAAATCATCATGATGAAATGATAGCAAAATCTATCGCCAGACACCTATTCGTGTGTTCCGACAGCTGCATTAAGAGCCAGTACCTATACCATAGTTCACATTGTCGTTTAACATCAGAAGCGGTTGTGAACAAACGCTAAAAACTATACCGTGTTACTACAAAAAAGTTAAATACGTATTGAATACTTGCTTTTAAAAAGTTAGGGTACTTTCGTATTAAATACACCGCGCTCGCCGACCGGTGCCGCGGCAAGCTCGCGCTATCCTTTTTCGTATGGCTAACCTAACCAAACCGAGATAAAAGATCAAGACCGTTCGGCAAGCGCGGTGCATTTAATACGTATTTAACTTTTTTTGTTATAACACGGATAAAGTCTATTAGTACGGTATAACACACAACAATAAAACTTTACACAGGAAAAGACGCATAATAAATTGAAATCAGAGGCAAGCGAATTTAATTACGAGCACGTATGCTAAGGACATGTGGTTTTTATAATTATCGTATTACAACGTTGATAAGAATTACAATACTTCTAATCAATCGGCCTCCTAATTACATATTTCGCAAGAACTAATCGATATCAAAAATGGCTAACTAACGGCTTCAAATGGTGAATTCAGACAATGCACGAATGATAGTCTAATTTAAAAAATTTTGCTCTTCTTTGTACCTTTGTAGGAAGATTTTATTACAGTTCACGGCAAACTTTTTGATGGCTCTCAATATGGATGCGCTGAATACCAATTTGGGTCCTAATACATTGTATATTATTATGTATAACATCGAGACAATTTAAGAATATTTTTTTATTGCTATAATGATATTGTAAGTCTGTTTTGTATTAAACAACTGACTATATTATACGCCAGTGCGAACTTATGGTTACATTCAGAGCGGCCAATAACTGTCGAGGACTAGGTACATAGATAGAGACAGTAATTTCGTTGCGGCTTAACGCTTGCTTGCGGCTTTTGTTAAATACTTTTTTTTATGATATAGGGAACAAACGAACAGGCGAGTCGTTGATGGTAATTGATCACCGCCATCCATACATACTAGCAACATCAGGGGAGTCGCAAGTGCGTTGCCGGCCTGTATGTGGGAGAGGGGGAGGGGAGAGTGGGGAAGGGGAGGGAAGAGGAGTCGCTGAGGTGGGTATCCGGCGCTCTCACTGACCGAACGAAACGCAACAGTGCAAGCACTGTTACTCCACGTCGGTTTTCTGTGAGAGGGTGGTACTACCCCGAACGAGCCGACTCATTCATGCTGAAACCAATAATAGGCTTCAGCGTGGCTCTACCACCTACAAAATTAGACAGCAAGTAATTGAACATTTTGTTGTTTGGAATGCAAACTATTTTTCTTACTAATTTATGCTAGCGGCTTTGCCAGTGTTAATGTACATTTTACATAACCCTCGGGTACATTACCTTTGTCTGGATGAAAGGTTGTACATCTAAAATTTCATGAGATTGGTTCAGTATTTGATATGCAGCAAAAGTAAGGATTACTTTTATGTAAGTGATACATTAATTAACAACAACCATCACATTTCTAAAACAATATTCCCATTTTTACCCAAAATGAATGGGCTAAAACAGAAAAAAAGCCTTAGAAATATCGTTGAGACTCGATACGATATTATTGAACTCAACGTGACAATAAAGTTTTTAAAATTTATGCTTGCATCTCGCTCGTAACAAAATATTTACACCGTATATTTGGATAGTCTTAAAGAAAACAATGAGTATGTATAAACTCACCGGCTGCGAGATAAACACCCGATAGTAAACTGCCGACCCATGCGACCGTTCCTTTGCCCTCTCCGAAGTATACCTCCAACTCGGGGATGAATAAACCGAATGTGTAAGTAATGCCGTCGACGATCATGTTACACATGAAGGATGCGAAGACCATGACCCAGCCGTAGCCACCATCGGGGGGTGGTGGAAGAGCTCCATAGTCGTAAGCGTCGTCATCGTCGGTATCTGCCGCTGCACCTTCCGCCGTCAATCTCGCTGCCTCTTCACAGGAAGTTTCGCTTTCCGTCTGCAACAATATAAAATACATTGAAATGAAAATACAACAGTTCCTTTGAGGTTTTTTTTTTATAGTATCACGGCAAAATGACTGCACTGTGCCTGATGGTAAGCACAGTGCAATCCAAAAACAATAGCGACCACCGAGTGACACACTATCCATCGCCGGTCGCCGCTGTCATGCAGGCGTGCGAACAGCTGGATATGCACAGGCTGATCCCGGAACACGACCCGCAGAAGCGAATCACTAAGATGGGCTTTCTCGCTATATACATGGTGGTTGCGACCCAGTCAGCTGTAGAACCCTACCACGCCGCTTTCGCCATTGCCTCGTTCGTTATTAAGCAGTGGTGCAACGTGCAGGTGAGGTTGGCTTGGATGTCTCAAGTCTTAGATGTTATTTGACACCCCTTACACCCCAGGTTGAATCACATTCAAAAGTACTGAACTGAACTGGCATAGTACTATGAATGATCGATGCGGAATTTTTCATAATTGGTTTTAAACTACTTATTGTCTGGATTCGATAGACCCGCTCGCCTTTTTTATTATCCAAGGAAGTAGGCAGGAATCGGATAGTATAAATATATTTTGGAACTTTTTAGTTGATGGCATTTTCTTCTGCAACTATATAATGATTTTAATAGATATATGTATAGATTTTAATACATAATAATAATGATTTTTAACAATACAAGTAAAACAAAGACATTAGCAATCGAAAGCTCAAAAAATTAAATATTATATACACTATACACATGTGTCGAAACAAAATTCCACTACGTGATTCGTCCTATAAATTACATACTATTGATAAATAAAGATAATTCAAGACAAAGATATAAAACTGTGTATAAAATAGCTGTCTGCAATAACTTACAAATAAAAATATCCTACTTATTACTACTAAATAACAATACAAGAAAACAAGTTTAGACGTAAACAAAGTATTGTATAAAAGTTCTAATATCAATCTTAGTAGATGTATTTATCTTAAATTGTTTTTTTTTAGTTACAATATAATTTTTATATCAGATAATTCACTAAATTAGTTTTGGAAAAAAAAAACAGATTTTTCTTGAAACGACAATTTTCAACTTTAACATAAACGGTTAATTTAATAATAAGTTTTAATTAATTTTCCCTGCGGATAAAAAGTGCAAACACTTGCCGCGTAATTCGTCCTTCGTTTTCACAAATTTCATTAAAACAAACACACCGAGATTGGTTAAACAACATCAATCAAGCAGATTCAACGATACCGCGTACTTCCTATATTCAATCAGAACACTGAATTTCAACGGCTTCGTATTAGGACATATTAACGCTTCGACCAGCAAAACACTTATTGAGGTCAAGTACAAACTCCCAAAACATATCGACCAGTGAGTAATCATAGACGAGAAGTATTCAAAGCAAAATACGTATGCCGTATTTTAATATCATCGTAATATACAGCAGTTAGTTTTAATGTGTTACATTACATACGTCTATTTCGTTAATACGGAGCGTATTTGACTTAGCTTTATTGCCATTGTAATCGTAAAATCTAGCAAATGTCCCTAATAAAAATTTCATCATTAAAATTCAGAGATGCTAAAGGAATTTGCCACTGGTGACAAGTCTCGCTGTCATCCGATTCACTTTCTATAGTGACATTGGACTTGGCATAATGTTAAACAGGTGGTTAATTTAGCTATTAGCTTTGACACTTTTGAAGTGATATTAGTTTAATAACTTACTAGTGGGCGCCCAGAGCTCGACATTCGACCATAATTCATTGATTTTTTTAAGTTTGAATTTTATTAGAGTTAATATCATTGTTGAATGTAGAATGAAAAAGGGTAATTGGAACGTAAGAGTAAATAATACATACATTCGAGCATAGCAACCTCCTTCATAACCTTTTTTAAAGTCCTTTATTGACAGATGTCAAAATGTTTTTTTTATTTATATGTGTGTATATGTTGTGTAAAATTGAAGCAGTAGTGTGAGTAACGCATATTTTAATTAATTTAATGTACTTCTAATGCATTTTATATAAAATAAATAGCTTTCTACACGTCTCCTCCATATAAACTTCAACTATGCCAAATTTCACGTTCATCCGTTCGCCCAATTCCGTTAAAAAGGGATATAAAGTTTAGGCTTCACGTATGACTGTTGTTCGGTTCATCTCGCTGACCATATTAACGCAAAATATTACCGTTCAAGCAAGTTATGCTATAAATACCGTTTTCTATCTTTATATTGTTAATAATATGCTATCAATATCTCTTAGCTTTGCATGCGTCTCCTATGTAGTAATTACTTTCGACTCTTTATTTTTTAGCTATAGGTACATATAAAAGAATAACTAACTAAGGTACAAGTGGTGAATTCCCATACACATTTGCATCCCCTTTTTCATTTGAGGGTTAAATTTCCAAAAACGTCTAGTGCTCACGTACACCGTAAATGGAATACACACGCAAATTTCCACGTTCTAGTAGTTCCAAGCTCTAGTAGTTTGGGCTAGGGTTGATATGCCTGTAAGTTATTCTTTTATCTATACTAATATTATAAAGAGTTTGTGACGTTGTAAGGGGTAATCTCAGGAACTACTGATCCGATTTGGAAAATTCTTTCAGTGTTATATAGCTCACATATCAGGGAAGGTTATAGGCTATATATCATCACGATAAGACACATAGGAGTGGAGCAGCAATGAAGAATGTTGCAAAATCGGGGTATTTTTTCCTTTTCAGAGCTACCGCTGCGTTTTAGTGCAAAATAACCATTCCACGCTTACGAAGTCACGGGCAGAAGCTATTAACTAATTATATTATCTATACTAATATCATAAAGAGGTAAAGTTTGTGAGGTTGTAGGGTGTAATATCTGGGGAGTCTGGGAAAAAATGGTAAAACGTTTCTTACGAACGCTGCCTTTACGATGATATATGATTGAGTTCTAGAAAAAAGTTGTAGCTTGATAATGCCTATTATCGCCCAACGAAGTATCAGCTAGTATGTATATATAGATAGAAGCAATTCAGTTTTTATTATGTATATCTAATAACAAAAATTTAATTCTAAATTTTTGTTTATAATCGAAGATACAAACTGATACGTTTAAGATTACATTAAACTTTAAAATTTTTAACTCAACACGGACCGTGTCACGTGTTGGCCCGTAGCCTGAAGACCAAGTTTAACAGGAAACAATGTTGGTACACGTGGCAAGGAACGTGTAAAACATAATTTCCGGTCCTTCGATAGAACGTTTTCTACAATCTTACAAAAATGAGCCAAACATCAAAGTTGTAATGGAAATTTTATTTTCGTACTGGTAAATGGCTTGAAGATTTTTATATTGCCACTTACTAACTATAGACCGAATGTCCGTGTACCGTTTTATCGGAGTAGTGGCTAGGCAAACAGTCATTACAGGGCGTTAACAGAGATGCAACTATTGCTTTGTTTCATTATGATATTCATTGTCGTTTAAACAGAGCTCCTTTGTGTTAATAACACTTAAATTGCTATCGCATCTTATGCAAGAATTGTTTTGGGCCTACAACAATCAGTTGGACTAAAGGAACCAAGTAAGATACCACTCGGACATCTCTAATAAGGAAACACTACAAAAGTATATTTATCGGCTGAGTGCCTTAAGCGCTCGCCTTAGTAGTCCGGTGAAGCTGTTAAGACCTTGCTTGGTCAATGGCGTAGTCAGTTCGAAAAAAAAAAGATTTTGGGCCTACGAAAGTATGGTTTCTCGTGTAAGCAATGGTTAGTCGAAGGACTTACATTTTTTGATACTTTTAATTTTTGAAGTGAAACTTCTTTAGGCGCATGACGGTAAAATTTTTACAGATGTAACGTCACGCAGATATGCAACGGAAGTGACGTCATTTGCAGTAAACGCAGATTTTTCATATATATTTTTTTATTAATTTTTTTTTATTTTTTTTTTTTTTTTTTTTCTGTTTATCTAAATTTTTAGATTTGTATAAATATAAACAAGACTTATAAATTAGTTCGCCAAAGAAGTTTCACTTCTGACATGTGTACATGTGTACTTTGCAATTTTTTTTGTGTCCCAACTCATTTGATATTTATAGACAATGTCACATAAGATATTAGCACAGTTTTTTGACGATATATTATCAAATTTAGGATAATATCTATTCGTATGTGTGTTACAAAAACTGATTATGAATTACGATGTCTTCCTTCAGCGAATGCACCGGCTCATTGTAGGATTTGGACCCTTCTTAATATCGTCATTTGACTCCCACAAAATAATACTTCTATTGTATGAAGCAAAATTAATATTAAGAACCGGAATACGAGTAGCTGTTGATTTCTTTTTATTCTAAAGAGTATGTAAAAACATTGAAATGAAAATAGTTAACACAGTATTTTTCTTGATGTTCTTATACACGTGTTGCATAGCCAATTATGTTGTAAATATAAGCTATTATACGATATGCTGGTATGTAATTAAAATGTATGCTGTTGTGTTGTTGTTATATGGATAAGAATCTATAATATTTAAAATATTATTCTATACAATTAATAATTGCAGTAGAATTGATTTAAAATAATTACAATGTATGGCATACTATGACTGAATACATCTTAAGAGGAAAATTTTTGCTATAAATTATGTAGGTACACACACAACACTTCTGGTTCAAGATTACAATAATTTATGAGTTTTAATTAATATCACCTCCGTGATTCACGTAATAACATTATGGCTGAATGACTTTTATTAAAGCTAAAAATATATGCACAAAAATTGAAAAGTAAGACATATGTAACTAGTTAATTGAAATTTGTTCTATTCCTCAAGAACAGTACTCTTCCTGGATGAAAGACACCCCATAACCTTTTATGCACACTTGAAAACGTTTCATGATTAGTGGTTCCGTAGTTAATGTGTGAAAGCGTAGCATCAAATACACATTCACATTTATAATATTAGTTAAGGATAACACTACAGACACTGAAAAACGAAGCGTGAAATTGTATTTGGAAAACGTAAAAGGTACATATCGTTCCCTTTCTGGCAAAATCTCGCAACTACATTTTTCTCGAAATTGAAATTGTTTGTGGAAAACATTCTTGAGTACTTCAATTATTTACATAATTTTTACAACAGAACTTCAAATATTCTGAATGATAGCAAACTTTTTTTCTAATCTATATAATTTACTTACTAAAATAAAGGGTAAACCGCTTTTATCAATTTGTACAAAATCGTGATTTGGCAGTTACGAGGATTACCCAGAAAAGTGCCGACATACTAAATGATGTTGTTGTAAATTCAGTATATAGAATAACAAAGATGAAGAGTTAATTCTCTAATGAAATCGACCTTACGTACTCAATAAAGTAACAAAATTGTAGAAATAGTAAGAAGTTCAAAAAGTTTTAAATTACAGGTAATATCTATATTCATGCAGTATTTCTACAATCCATAAGAAGACAATATCCAAGGTACAGTCGACAAGAATTGGGCCAAGGCGGAGATAAAGAAATCGATAAAGCAAACCATCGATCCACGATCATTAATCAATGTAATAATAATAAAGACATATTCACAAAAGTGTTATTTCATTTCCTTTTTTTCAGTTTTTTTATATCATAGGAGGCAAACGAACAGGCGGGTCACCTGAAGTTAAGTGATCGCCGCCGTCCATAGACACCAGCAACACCAGGGGAGTTGCAAGTGCGTTGGAAGCCTGTGTGTATTTGGAGGGAGGTGGACCTCCGGCGCTCTCACTGACCGAACGAAACGCAACAATGCAAGCACTGTTACTTCAGGTGGGTGCTTCTGTGAGAGGGTGGTACTACCCCGGGCGAGCCGACCCATTCATACTGAGACTAGTAATAGCTTCAGCGTGGCTCTACCACCTGCCAAAAGATTCACGCTATGGTACCGCAACCATGTAAATCCATATTTATCTTAAGGCAGAACTAAATAATAAAATTTATATCGGTGACCTGTTTAATTTTTAACATTCACCGCAACTTTACAATTTATTTTAAGACCCGGTTGTACTTTGTACTGATTAAGTACAAAAGACATGTGTTAGTAGTGAACTCTGAGAAAGTAAACAAATCGGTTAATTAGAAATAAAATCTATGTAAATCAGAGTAACTACCAAGGTTGAACAGTAGACTGATCGTTAATTTTCCTCCAACGCCCCTGAAATATCTCCTTTTATGCTGTTAAAAACAAAACGTGCCGCAAGACGATTCAAGTTCATGTTTTGGTATAATCAGCTTTTTTGGAATTTTCTCATTAAATATTCAATTTATTCATTGTTGTTAGTTTACTAAATTCTTTCAATTTCAGAGAAAATAATATAGGCCACAAACTTTTAACAAGATGAATATTTTTAGGAGACTTCGAAAACGATTTAATTTTCATCGACAAGTCTATTGAACGCACAAGCACGTATTTTTTAAATTAGTAAATTCAAAGGGATCCAGCTAAATATTAACAATGTAACGATTAGTATCGTATCGTCTACACGAACTATGCATGAGGTAAAGATCTTTAGTCCGACCTTCGGTTGTGTAGACACTGCAAACGCTTCGGGCATTATGATTTATTTTGTTAGCATTCCAAGCAGATTAATTCTCTCACTTCCTCCAAATCTCTGACACTATCAGTTAATCTATAAGTAGATATTAGAAACCTTTTAATACTGGAATAATTCAGTCTATATAAATGTTAAAAATATCAGTAGCTGGTGCCTGTGATTTCGGTTTCGTGACAATATTATTATTTCATGGCAACTAAGTCTATATGGATTAATTGTGGGCATTACTTTATTATTTATAACTGTATGTTTTATTACTAAGTACATACTAATTTTTATCGATTTTAATTTACCTCTGTTATTTATTGCTTAAACTAATTACCGTGTATAAAAATAAATTTCCAATTTGCGATTAAAAATCGCATCAAACTCGGTTTACTTGTTTTTTTTTTTATTGTAACATAGCAAAGTGACTGCACTTTGCCTGATGGTGAGCACAGTACAATCCAAAAACAATGGCGACTACCGAAAGATGTGTTATCCCTCGCCGGTCGCCGCTGTCATGCCGGCCTGCGTGAGCGAACAAGCTCCGTCCGTGTCCAGAGGTGACCAGTGTTAATCATCTCACCGGTACCCGCATCACGGCGAATGTCATTCACTACTGGATATGCATGAGCTGATCCCGAAACGCGACGCGCAGAACGAATCACTATTACGGGCTTTATCGCTACATGCATGGTGATCGCGACCCAGTCGGGCTTTAAAACCCAACCACTCCGCTGTCGCCATTGCGTCGTTCGTTACTCAGCAGGGTGCACCAAATGCAGATGTGGTTGACTTGGGTGTCTCAAGCTTAAGATGTTAAGCGACACCCATGAGCCCAAACAAACAACATGAAATTCAATTTTATATATATGTATATGTTAGAAGCGATGATGGATCAATTGGTAGCGTAGGTTCGAATCCTTGGTACTGAGTCGGAGCTTTGCGTGAAGTAAAACATGATGATGAAAACATAGCATGGGAGTAGAATTTTTTCTATGCCCATCTCACTAGCTATCACCCTCAAGTAGCGAATCTATCGCCAAGCACCTGTCGGTGTATTCCGGCAGCGGTGCTTAAAAGCCTGTCTTTCTCTGGGTTTCGCGTGTTGTTTACTATTTGAGACCGCACTGATGAGATTGTGGGCAAACGACGCTAAAACTTAAAGTATTAAAAAAAAAACTTTTAATTATATAAAATTCATATCTGTATGAAGTTAATAGACTGGTATGAAAAGTAAAGAGATTTGTTTAGGATATTTTAATCGAAAAAAACGTAGGTTACTTCAAAAATATAATAAGATAAATAATGAAGAGAAGGACGATCTACTCAACACGTTCTATTAGCATCCATCCCAAGAATTATACATCTCTGCCATACGAGCACATACACGTACACTCATTCACTTTCACGCACGACTCAAACTATACACATCCTTTCATACACTCTAACAATTTATTTAAGTATTGTAACGATTTTATGTTTTTCTTTATTCTTAACTTTATTTTTTTTATAATTCAATTTCCTACAAATGTCAAGTTAATACGCTCCAACATCAATGAAGTCACTCTGCAAACAGGCATTAGACTTCTAAGAGACTTTGCGCAGTTTGTAATCATAGTTATGGTTAATATTTTGTTAAGAATATATTTAGAATATATTTTTATTTGTTTTCCTATACGATAAGTCATACAGATAGTACCGAGCAAATTTATTCAATAATAACGATATATAATTAGACAGGATTAAAAGTTCATGTTCATTGTTAAACTAACGTCATTTTACCTGCATCTTAAATATACGGAACGAATAATCAAAACGTTTGCCTTAAGACTCGCCGCTAACAAAAGATGACAATAAATAAGGACGGAAAATGAGTGTCAAAATGAGGAAGCCGAAACGACCTTTAACTATTAGATTGTTTATAACGTCATGGAAGAATATTCTCAATGACAAAAAACTCCTGGATCCCAATTACATTCAATTATAAGATTGCCAAAGATTCCACTACGAATGTTCTAGTTTAAACCGCTGTGTATATTTTTAAATGCTATAAAGAACGCTTCTCAAATGAATATCATTTCCGAACCCGAATTCACGATGAAAGTTCAAAAACCCAAGGGCGAAAAACAAAGACGAGGGGAACGAACTGCAGTTGTATGAATCAGATAATAAAAAGAAATTTATGAAAAGTCATGTAAAATACATTCATACTCTTTTTTTTCAAACTTGTTTGTTTCTCACAGAGGTCAATTGAAATGGGCAATATAAAGGGAGAGAGGAGTAATCGCAATTTGATACAATTCACTATTCACTCCCTTAACGTGTTGCATGAGCATAATATTAAAGTCACCAATATATGTAAGTCTTGATATATATACAAGTCAGAGAGTCGTAGTAATTTCAAGGTCTGTTAAATGTCTTAAGATTAGCGATCACATGTTTAGCAAAACTATCGAACGATTTGATTGCAGACTCCTTCTCAATCAAGCAGAAAACATTTACATTCATACTTAATCCGAGAAACCGAAATTATATAAATACTCATTTCTCACTTTTGTAATATATTTTTCACAACATTTTTAATTCGAATTCGACTGATGGTTCAGTGGTTAGCGTGCTTGGATACAGAGTCGATCAACGTTAGTTCGAATCCTCGCAAATGTGCTGAAGCATTCGGTGAAACAAAACATCGTAACGAATCCATATTATAGTGACAGGGTTTTTCTAAGCTCGCCTGGTTACCTACCACCCTCGAGTTGTAAGTATGTCGCCAAGCAACTGTAGGTGTGTTCCTGCAGCTACACTTAAGACCCAGTCCCTCTCTCATCATTGAACATTGGACAACATCAGGTGAGACTGTGGTCAAATGCTAATAAAACATATCCGGTGTTATTACAAAAAAGTTAAATACGTATTGAATACTTGCTTTAAAAAGGTTTCGAATTAAATGCACCGCGGTCGCTGTATGTTCGCCATCTTGCTCTTTTGTCTCGCCTTGGTTGCGTTAGGTTAGACTTGCGAAAAAGGATAACGCGAACTTGCCTCGGGCGAGCGCGGTGCATGTACTCGAAACCTTTCTAAAGCAAGTATTCAATACGTATTTAACTTTTTTGTAATAGCACAGGTTAAAAAAATGTTACAGTTACATGAAATTGCAAAGTTATTGATTAAGACTTATTGATGTCATACAAATTCAATGCGAGCTTCTTTAAAAGGTACACTAGTAATTCTTTGTTATATGTATCCTTAGCTATAAATGAATCTATATTTATGTCTATACTTATATCATTATAAATATTTGGTTTTTTTGTTTGTGACGGATAAATTCAAAAAATGAAATAGACCGATTAAAAAACTTATTTCATATATTTGTAAGTTACTATAATATAAAAGTAGATCGGGTATAACAAAAATTGGTATACTTAATTTTTTTTCGTGGAACTTTTTATATTTTATTATTCATTATATTCGCTACTAGGTGACGCTGCGGCACATCAACTTCTGTACCGTTCAACGATCTCTATGAAAATTTGTACGCGAAGATATTTGAATACTCTGCAGCACATTAAATTCCGATAATAATTTACCATAATAAATAATAACTAACGCGTGCAAAGCCGCGGGCAACACTAGTAACCTACAATTGAAAGAGGAAGGTTATAAAAATCATCATATTTGACGTTTATAACAATTATAGAGCGGCTAGAACAATTTTAAGTTAATTTATCTCGTTTAATAGAATGCAGGGCGGCACGATCGCATCGTGTGATGAGACTCCCAGCGCACGTGATCCCAACGACTCGATTGTCATTCATTGATTAGTACCACACGCACGATATTCGCGGATACTTCCTATCAATGTGTGCGATACCTTGAGACAGAGAAATGTAGCTACACTATAGAATATACACGTGAAGTCATAAACTAATAGTTCACTAGCGGCTTACGCATCTTTCTTGCGATTTAAAAAGGAAAAAAAAAACAAACCGTCGAGCAAGCCAAAAGAATAAATGTATTACATTTTATTATTTTATAGAATGTCGTGATTACCTTAAAAGCTTTCGTATCTTGGAACACTAAATAGAAAGAAAATAATTCAATTTATTTTAATATCCCCCCATCGTCTATACATGTGTATGTAAATCTAAGGTATCTGTAGTTTTTAGATTTGTGTGAAAATAATTGTTACAGATGTCTTGGAATAAGTAATAAAAAATACATATCAATCATTTTTAGAAATGTCGGTCTGTCTGTTTGTATGACCACGCATTACTGCCAACGTATTGCGTTCACGATAAAACCTCACCAAGAAAATCATAAAACATGTCCTCGAGTAATATTTAGTCTTGGTTTCATTAAAATAGGTACACTCTATCAAAAGTTATTGTAATTTTAATAACGACGCGACTTAAGTACGAGAGAAAAGTAAATAAGTAAATAGACTTCACATATTCGAATGATTATTTAGTTACTGTTTTTTTACATTAGGTTCCACGTGGACGAAGTCGTGGGCACAACTAATCTATACTAATATTACGAAGAGGTAAAGTTTGTGAGGTTGTAGGGTGTAATATGGCCGAAGAGAAAAATGGTCGAACGAAAACGTTTCTTACGAACGCTGCCTTAATTATGAGATATATATGATTGAGTTCTAGAGAAAAGTTGTAGCTTGATAATGCCTATTACCGCCCAACGAAGTGGGCACGGGTCGGCTAGTATACATATAAAGTAATAGAGGTCATTGTGCACGTTCAAGCCGACTGGATAGATTTTGATCATTCTTTTAAATTTTACTCGTTAGACCCTCGATCTTTATTTAAAAAAATATAATGATAGCTTCATGTAATATCAAGTTATTGAGGTTTAATATTGAAGAAACTAGGATTTTTATAAGCACCACACATTCAACGATGTGTGTTGTTTCTTCTATACATAATATATACTCTTAATATACGATACAGGCAACATCTCACGTATCAGCCAGTATTAACTAAAGATGATATATATTTAAAAAAGAATTTGATTAATTTGGTACAAACCCCGCCAAAATTTTTGACCTCTTTGAATATAGCCTACGTAGATATTTATGTATACATACGTATGCCACCCCAACAAATACGGTCTGTCGGTGCACCGTTGGGGTTTTAGTCCGTGCGAGTTGGACATAACCCACTCTCTCCCCCTGGATTATAATCTCCATAAAGGATTTCCCTACGTTATAAAAAAACGTATACATACATATTATATTATATGTATAACATCGAGACGACTTAACGATAAATAAATGCAAATTTTAGATTCCTATTATAATATATATATAATAATAATAATATAATATTATAATTAAAATCTTGACTATATTATCCGCAAGCCCGACTTTATGGTTGTATTCCAGGCGGCCAAAACTATTGACGAGGACATTACTTTTGTATGTTTTTTTTTCTACATAAAATAAAATATAACCCGTAATCAAAAAGCAAAATAAATATTAAAACCGTATATCGATATTTGATGAAATTATAAATCTCACAAGTAATCTACAACTTAGTTTCGTAGCGAAAGTATTATAATAAAATTGTAGCACATTTGAATAATTATTCTAACTCACCGCCATATTTTACAATAAAATGTCACTACAATATATAATAAAATAAACGACAATAAAGTACACTAGAGTGAACTTTGCATTACACCCACTTTAGTCACTAAGCTAAATAACAATGACAATACTATTGATAACTGTAGCTCAGGCCCTGTATGTGCAAACATTTATTTGATAATGATGTCTACTAATCTATATTTCATTTTATTGGTAGTCGATATTTTGAATTTAGTTATGAAACAAAGTACGATAAGGAACGTAAAGTCCCGCATTAAGAAATATCGAAATAATCTTAAATGCAATTGTAAAATTTGATTTTATTCAAATGTTTTTTTTTAAATATTACTTAGCCGTATGTTTTATATACACCACTTACAAGGATACAACAACATTAATTTAATTTTCAACTAACTGATACCCGCAACTTCATCTGCGTTGCTTTGCGCATATGCACCACAGTGCTTGTCCCGACTTCTCCACAGCAATACGTATTTTTGACCATGTACGACTTATAAAATTCATAGTTCTTTTTAACTTTAATAACTGTATGTTAAGGGGTAAAATTGTGTTTTTTTTTGGACAAGGATGAAATCTCTAAGAAGAATAAAAAAAATCGTTCGAAATCTATCCTATAGTTTCTCTGTGATGAGCGCTCAACGGCAGACTTCTGCTATAATTTATATATATTTATGAATTAATAAAACGGCAAAGAAAAAAACAAATAATAATTTTTAAATGTTATTTGGGATTCTAACCCCAAACATAATAATTAAGTTAAATATTATGCCATAGAAGTAGACACTGCGAAATAAATTAATTACCAAGCTATTACTGCAAAGCATTTACATTATAAGTAATTACATTCACGCCATAAATGCGTTGGACTTCAAACCCATTCGACTAATGGCTTATAAACAGACACTGTTTTTTTTAAATCATTCATCGGTAAACAAGACAAATATAGTTTAGAAAATGACACTCTAATTATATAATTTAACTATCTACATTTAATTACAGAAGACAATGTCGATGCTTATTTATAAAAAAATAGAAATGTAACTTCTAGTTTAAATTTAATGACGCTTATTATTATGCAGAGGTGTTATCGATATGAAATATAGCTGCTGGAATTGGTGGAATCATGTAAATATGAAAATAAATAGGAAAAAGGGGGGCGTGTTAGAAAAGAGAGCGTGGAGCGATAGGTGGCGATGCCTATAAATAAATAAAATACCAAAAATCCCAAATAAAAAACGTGGATTAATCTTGCAACTCGGCACTTCGTACGGAGTAGCGGCGTCTCGAGATTCTCAGTTTCGAGAAGAGCGTATTAGCGGCATCGTTATATCGATACAAGCGGGAGAGCGATTAATTGTTATATATTGTTGCAATTGTTTTCAGGCGGGTTTTCAGCTAGTCAAAAATGTAATTTGTTACATCAAATTCAATTTTTTTTCCCGTTTTTTCATAATGACATCCTTGTAGTTACATAGAAAAGCGTCTGCATACTCCATACTCGATTAATGAGAACTATGGTGGTTTAGTGGTTTGACCGGTGGAATATTATTTCGATGTCCGCGGGGATTGCGGGGTGGTAGGGTATTACAGCCTGACTGGGTCGCAACCACCATGTATATGACGAAAAAGCCCGTCATGGTGATTCGCTTCTGCGGGCCGCGTTTCGGTATCAGCCTGTGCATATTCTTGTGCATGTTCTTCGCAGGCCGGCATGACAGCGGCGACCGGCGATGGATAGCTTGTCACTTGGTGGTCGCCATTGTTTTTGGACTGTACTATGCTTACCATCAGGCATAGTGCACTCACTTTGCCGTGCTACAATTAAAAAAAAGGTTTCGAACCCCGGCAAGTACCAAAGAATTTTTCGGGATTCGCGTACATTTACTAATTTAAATTATTAACACTATCGGCTGACGGTGAAGGAAAACATAGAACTGTGGATTTCTCAGAATTTGAAATCACCAATACGTCGTGGCGTATTGATTACCGCCATTGCTTCCTTCGAGAAGAGGCCTATGGTCCTGCAGTGGGCCTCTTACAGGCTGATGATGATGATTAATAAAATGGACCAGAAACATCCTATTCTCTGGAGCGCATCTATACAAACGCTAACCAATAGCATTATATAATCTAATTGTACAAGAAACATATTTTTGTTAATCATTTTCGGTATTTAATATTTTAAATCATTTATTAACAATATTTTTTCATTTATATAGAACTAGCCGACCCGTGCCCACTTCGTTTGGCGGTAATAGGCATTATCAAGCTACAACTTTTCTCTAGAACTCAATCATATATATCTCATAATTAAGGCAGCGTTCGTAAGAAACGTTTTCGTTCGACCATTTTTCTCCGACTCCCCAGTTATTACCCCCTACAACCTCACAAACTTTACCTCTTTATAATATTAGTATAGATTGTAGATAATATAATTAGTTAATAGCTTCTGCCCGCCGACTTCGCAAGCGTGGAATAGTTATTTTGGGCTAAGACGCAGCGGAAGCTCTCAAAAGGGAAAAAGCCCCGATTTTAAAACATTTCTCATTGTTGCTCCGCTTCTATTGTCCTTAGCGTGATGATGACACTCACAAATAACGTAACTTTCTATTGGTAATAATTTTCAAAATCGGTTTAGTAGTTCCTGAGATTACCACTTACAACGCCAAAACGTCACAAACTCAAACTCACAACGTTACAAACTTTACCTCTTTATAATATTAGTATAGACAGTATAGATGATCACACTGGCTGCTTAATTTTTTTAAAATAATTATTGAAACGAAAATAACATTCAAATCTTTGTTTAAATAGCTTTATCATATACTAGCTTTTGCCTGCGGTTTGGTTGCCTAAATGTAGATTTCAACTCCCTCTGAGAAACAGTTCTTATATTTATTATATTAAAAAAATATATTGGATTAAATTATATTAATCTATGCAAAAGCCAGATTGTATGTACGTAGAAAGAAAATGATAAACAACAAGCAAATGCTTATTATTATTACCCCATTGTGTTTCTGACCGAAGCATCACCGTTTTGAATTATACCATAAATAATATTATTTTCTGTATGCCATGACATTGTGTATACTCACTGATTTGTATTTACAGCACTTTATGTTGAAAGTTATTTTAACAACGAATAGATATAAATAACATCATACAGAGAAACTTAAAATAGAATTACCTCTACTGTGAGTTTGTAAAGAGGAAAAAACCGAACATCTTTTTATTTATGTTATAGAAATTCAATTTCCAAATATATAAATATAACAAGCTTGATTATAAAATATTGTTTACCACCAAATAATATTTGATTAGATTCGCCAATTTGTTTTAAATTTTTAATTTGTCCAAATATAAATCTTTTTTTGCAAAATATTTGCTTGTTTACAAAGCTGTGATAAGGAAGAATTAATTATAAAAATATATCCTTGGAACATACAAAACAATGTATACTTTGTATGTCAATGAATAAACATATTACGTAGAATAATATTATAAATGACAATATGAGTTTGTGTTTCTTACTGTTCCAATTCTTAACTACTCGACAGTTCGTTCGTTATACACGCTGTAAGCGATAAAGTAACCCTTACTTTTCATTCAAAACCAAACACTATTTCCCAGAGATACGTCAAATCTATTAGCACAAGCAAAGCCACAAATAAAAGCTAGTTAAATAAATCAGTGATGTTTATTTTATTACTTTTATATTAACTGTTCTATTTGTATCTACAAATGAGCAACCTTTTACTATTAATACATAAACGAAATATAAATAAGAAATGTTTTCGATAACTCTCTTCATCTTATTACAGCTTAATTATTAGCAACTATTTCTTTCAATTTTATATTCAAATTTGACAAATCACTTTGGAGTTAACTTCAGGCGAACATTTCATAGAAAACGTGAGTGAATTATAAAATCGAATCCTTTTCGAGCCAACTTCGTGTGAATGTTTTACACAAAACGTTTGCGAATTATATAATGAAAAGATATTTATGTTTAATAACTTGGCAAAATTCCACATTTCGTTGACGAAGACACTCTGGACTAATAAAATACGCTGCTATACACAAAACATCAGCTACTACAATTTAATTCGTTCATAGATCGGAAGGAGTACCTAGATATCTATAACTTGATAAAAACATAAGGTACTACATACTTATTTTTCTGCATACTTATCATATGAGATACCGACTAATAAAATACGCTGCTATACACAAAACATCAGCTACTACAATTTAATTCGTTCATAATACGGGTAGAGTACCTAGATATCTATAACTTGATAAAAATACTTATTTTTCTGCATACTTATCATATGAGATACCGACTAATAAAATACGCTGCTATACACAAAACATCAGCTACTACAATTTAATTCGTTCATAATACGGGTAGAGTACCTAGATATCTATAACTTGATAAAAACATAATGTACTACATACTTATTTTTCTACATACTTATCATATGAGATGCCATTACGTGCATTGTTAATGTAAAAGGCAGCGTAATTGGACATGTTATGGTTTTTTTAATACTTAACTTCAGTCGTTTGACCACAATATCACCTACTTGAAATAACGACGCAGTATAAAATAAGTAACCAGAGGAATACTGATGCGCAAATGCAGTAGAGAATACTGCTCAACACTAGTCCTCATATCCGTTCACCATCATATATAACACCTTTTTGGTTACATGACTTTCAACTCTCCTCATGACATGTTAACTTCTCTCTAACTGGTACTGTTTCAAACTACCTCTGTTATATTCTCATTTATAATCTTATCCATTCTTATTATACCACATTTTAACACTGGCATTTTTGCAAATCTACATTAGGTACATTGAAATTTCCGGTAATTCTAACTTCAACTTAACGTCTTACTTATATGACTGTACATGGAACGGAAAAGTTGCAGGTACTTCTTATCTACTCTTTTCTTTTTCAGGGTCCAACAAAGAAACTCTTGAGGTAGTCGATCATATGCTTTCTCCGGATTAACAAACACGATGTACCCGTTCTTATGTACACTTCTGTATTATTCAACCCTTTGGCGAAGTACAAAAGTGACGTCTGTCGCACGTCCAAGTATAAATCCAAATTGATTCTGAGTCACCTCAGCCTTATATTTGAATCCTCTCGCTATCACTCTTTTCCAAGCCTTCATACTATGTGACACGAGCTTTATTCCTCCAAAGTTTTTACATTTCTATACATCATCTTTATTAAATAAATAGGTACTATTATACTACTCATCTGATATCGCCTCTTCCTGCCACAACTTATTAGGGAATACAGTTAGCCACAACCATCCATCTCCTATGTAAACTTCCACACTTTACCAAGTATACGACCGGCCCCTACTGCTTTTACACTCTTCATGCTATTTACAGCTTTTCTTATTTCATCCTCCCTTATCTCTCGCACGACACCTACGTTTTTTGGTAATCTCTGATTCGCTAATTCCAACATGTTCTTTATTTATTATTCTCTCAAAATATCCCTTCCCTTCTTCTTTCAAAATCTTTATATTTTTATCATTCGTCAAAAAAAATCTCAGTCACCTTTTATATAATTATTTCAATTATATTTACAGGTATACATTTTACAAGTGTAATGTAAAATTATGCAATTTATTATTAATATTATTTTTTGCTTTATTCCTGGTTTACAAAAAAAATTACGTTGTTATGTGATAAGCAATATAATTATTTATTGATAACTACATATATGTGTCAGTTCATTTAAAGGTTATTTATAGATAAAATAAGCTTAGACAGATTAGATAAGTAAGATGCACGAGTCTGGTTTGATTGCGTATCGTGCACATGTTTAGGTCATAAATGAATCTTTTATGATACACAAGAATCATAAGCGATTTAAATCATACCGAATTGAAAGTGAAGTACGCTAAAATAGTATCAATATTTTGTGAAACACTACCGACAAACTATTTCAAATATGTATGTAAAATTTTTAGATAAATTAAGTTTCAGTATAAAGTGGCACGATGATTAGGTACTTGTCTGTTAGGTTTCCTAATCCATACGCATATTACATACATATTACATCCATACATATAACAAGATATCACATGGAGATTAAACCCAGTGATATAATAATTTATTTCGCAGTAATAAAACTAATAATCTATTACAGTGCTTTTGTATGGCCAATGGCAGCAACAAAGCAAATATCGAGAAATTAGTACAGAGGGCTTTTGCTCTCCTAGTCGAAGCCCGGGGGGGAGACTGGAGGGAGGTGGAGCGCCTGGCCACGATGGCCACAACCCTCGTGGTCAGGCGCATAAGGAGGTTGGGCCTCAGGGTGGCCCTCGAGAAGACCGAGGCCTTACTCTTTCATGGGCCTCGGCGAGGACCACCACCTGGGGCCCACATAGTGGTGGAGGGCGCCCGTATCGGGGTGGGGACCCGGATGAAATATCTGGGCCTCACCCTGGACGGGCGCTGGCGGTTCGGGCCCCATTTTGCGGGGCTCGGACCGCGAATTGCTGGGGCGGCTGCGGCACTCGGCCGGTTGCTCCCCAACGTAGGGGGACCGGGTGCCGGGTGCCGCAGACTCTATATGGGAGTCGTGCGAGCGATGGCCGCCTACGGGGCTCCGGTCTGGGCCAACGCCCTCGGTGCCGCCAACGTGCGTGCGCTGCGAAGTGCGCAGCGCACGGTGGCACTGAGGGCGATCAGGGCGTACCGGACGGTGTCCTCGGCGGCGGCCTGTGTGCTCGCCGGCTCCCTGCCCTGGGAGCTGGAGGCAGGAGTTGTCGCCGCCGTGTACGAGTTCACGGCGGCGAGAAAAAGAAGGGGGGAGCCTCCGGCTCCCAGGGAGGTAGAGGCGGAGAGACGGCGTCTCAGAGGAGACGCCGTCGAAAGGTGGCAGCAGGGCCTGGCGGACGAGCGGTTCGGACGGTTTACCGTAGACGCCGTCCGCCCGGTCTTGCGGGAGTGGATGTCCAGGGGCTGGGGCTCCCTGACGTTCCGACTGGTGCAGGTACTCACCGGACACGGTTGTTTCGGGTGGTACCTGTACCGGATCGCACGCAGGGAGCCGACCGCCGCCTGCCACGAGTGCGGCGCTGTCGAAGATACCGCGCAGCACACTCTGTCTCAGTGTGCTGCGTGCGGGGTGCAGCACCGCAGTCTGGCGGCGGTCGTAGGAACGGACTTATCGCTGCCGAGCGTGGTTTCGGCCATGCTCAGCAGCGAACAGGCTTGGCGAGCGATGGCCTCCTTCTGCGAGGAGGTCGTTTCGCAGAAGGAGGAGGCGGAGAGGGCCCGCGAGGCAGACCCGCTGAGTGGCCGTCTCCGCCAAAGAAGGACAGGCAGGAGGAGAAGGCGCTTCGCCCAACTCCTCCTGCCACCCTAGCCGGACCTGAGGGGATGGGCCGGGGGGCCCATCTCCTCATTGCACAGGTCCGGCGGACGAGGGGGGCAGCCGGTGTGTACCCGGTCTGTCCCTCTATAGGTAGGAACCCGGCGGTCACCTTCCGCCGGGCGGACCGTGGGGGCGGCTCTACAAGGTTGATTAGCTGGCACGATCCCTTGCCGCCCCCACAAAACGGTCTGTCGGTACACCGTGGGGTTTTAGTCCGTGCGACTCGGACATAACCCACCCTCTCCCCCGGGAGGGTGGCGTATCCATAAGGGATTTCCCCACGTTAAAAAAAAAAAAAGGGGCTTTTGCTCTAAAATGTTATAAAGAACATTAAACTATATTATTGAACTTTGCACTAATTTTAGCAGGACTTCTCCCCATGGTATGACAGTGATAAAAGCAGTTAAAATATATATATATGGTGAAAAGGGGCAAATTTCTTGGCCACCAATCAGAGAAGTAAAAGTAAGTAAGTTTACAAAGAAGTAAGTTATATAGGGGCCTCATAGCTAACAGAAGAATTGTTTTTTAAATCAGCTACAAAAAGGTAAAGAAACTAAAGGTAAAATGTCACCAAAGTAAATTCTAATTCCAGGAGAGACAAACATCAATGCTCATTGCGCATCATTCGTGAAAAACTCAATAAGACAAAACAGGATCGAAATACAAGATATAATAATATTAAAAAGAGCTGCAAATAGAAATATATTCGTAGCAGATGCAATGCGGGTATACCAAAATATTCTAGTTGACACCGATGTTAGTACAAATTCTAACAGGGCACAAAGCCATTTCGGAAAATTTATAAAGGACAGCCCCGTTGTGTGTGCGACAGTCTGTCGTCTCAAACGATTAAATAAAATAATCACGCGATATTTTTAAAACCTTAGGTCAAAGAACACAAAATACCACGTCACCACTCCGTTTTCAAACAACACAAAGACTTTGACATCATGTCCGAGGATCACTTGAAGAAAACACAAACAATAAAGAAGAAACAACCAGCCAAGGAAGTGACAAATATGTTAATCATACAAAAGCCAGTCGTATGTAGTAGTAAGGCTTATTATCACTACTGCGCCACAAGGCCTGTCATGTTATCTTAAGGGATTTAAGAATTCATTTTTGTATATTTTAATTTGATGTGTATATGTAAACAAAATAGATCCCTCGAAAAACAGAGTTTTGTGAATACAATATTAAAAATTATATAGAAATCCTATTTTTTAAAAGCTATCAAAAATACACTTTGTAAACCATAAAGAAGATTTATTTCTCAAGAAAATACACTATAAAATTTATAGCCAAGACATATTGTATGTACGTACATACAATTATATACTTATTTATCTATAACTACCTTCTGCCCGCGACTTCGTCCGCGTGACACAGTTACTTTGAGCTAACTCTAACAAAAGAAAAAAAAAACTCCGGTTTTAAACATTCTTCATTGGTACTCCACTCCAATTGATAGCGTGATGATATATAGCCTATAGCGTTCTCGATAAGTGTACTATAGTGCTAACACCGAAAGAATTTTCAAAATCGGTTTAGTATATCCGGATAATATCCCCTAGAACCTCACAAAGTTTACGTCTTTATAATATCGATATAGTAATCTTCTATACATATAATAAAAATGAAGTGTCTGTATGTAATATCAAAATAATTCTTTTTTGCTGATTGGGTATAAATATAAACGCTTCTGATTTTTAAAATTTTTGTCTGTATGTCTGTTTGTTCCGGGTAATCTCCGCACGGCTGGACCGATTTTGACGGGAATTTCACTGAAATTACGCTTAGGCTACTCTAAATAAGACTAGCTGTTATCCACGGTTTCGTCCGCAATGCTATCTCCAAAACGGTTGGATCGATTTTTACGGGACTTTTACCGACAGATAGCGGACATCATAACAAGTAATTTAGCGTATTTAAATTTAAACAGGCTGTTAAACGTGGCTTTGCCTGTAGTGCTGTCTCCAAAACGGTTGGACCGATTTTCACGGGCCTTTCGCTGGCAGATAACTGACCTTATAGGAAGTAACATATATTATTATATTTTATACTAGATGTTACCCGCGAATTTGGCCGCATGAAATTTAGCAAAAATGTGTTGTTCACTGTAAACATATACGTAAGACATGCGTTGTACTTGACTCCAAGAATAAATATAACTGAAATACATATATCTGTACCTATGTATGTAATTTGAATTATATCGTCATTTTGGCGGCCATATTGTTTTATTTATCGCACTTTTGTCTACATAGCTCAGTAACCATAGTAACGTATAAGAATATTGTATCGAGTTCAATGAGCACTATTTGAACTATCAGATATTAAAAACTGCTTAGACAGATATCAAGTTTTATATCTTGATTTATATTTACGCAAGGTTTCAGCTCATTCATTGTTTACAGTTCAACATTATAATAATTATTAATAGTAATTTTGAAGATAGTAGGGGCCTTTCTAATAAGATATTAGACCATAAACGTATTACTTATTGACAATATAGGCATATTATATCATTATTTATCTTTAAGTCATTGTTTCATTAGTTCCCTATACAGTGTAAGTGAGCACTGAGGTAGTTATATGGTGGGTTAAGGTTCTAAATATGTTGCTGATGATAAACCTCATTTGATACACTGTTAGTATTTATCTATTTAATGCATACGTTACATGTTGCTGCAAGTGGTATGCGTGTCGTACTTACAATTGTTTTTAAAGAGCATTTCTATAATTGTACAAAATTTATATTACTTTAATATAATTTTAAAAAAACGCGTGTTAAGCCGCGGGTACAGCTAGTATAGTATAAAAGTATCGATTAAGAGCAGGTATTAATGTTGTACGTCGTTTTGTCACATAACTCTGACGTACGGACATCTCTAGGGCAGCAAGAATCTCTGGGTGATGTGTACTTCTTTCCTCGCAATATTTTTATAAAATACGTAGTTAATGCGATTTTTAAAACATTTAAAATAATAAGTACGTTCATATTATTTCGTTTCTGCTTAATACACGCAATTAACGCCTCCAACGTCAACCGAGACTCAGTGCGTCTGACGATAACGAATTAGTCAAACCAAAATTAAATAAACCATAAATTTAACAGAATTAGTTTCAACTGATAACCGCAAGTAGTAATTTTCCATATAGGTTTATGAATTAATAATGCGGAATAAATATTGTTACTACTTCAAAAGTCATAATATGATTAAGTAATTAAATACCAAATAAATTTGAAAAAAACATTTAATAAATAATGAGTAGATATGTATAGTTTATCTAAGTTTAATTATGAATTAGTAACTCTCATTGTGCTTAAATGAAAAAAACCTTTTGTCTCATTTCCCATAACAAACACTGTCAAGAACACATGTATACATTGATTAACATTTTAATAACTAACTTCTATAGTAAATAAAGTTACTATGTTATACCTACATGTAACATAAAAGAAACCTTTGTGCGTTTTTATCGTTTTATACAATCGGAACTTTATTACAATTATTTAAAGAATATTTTCCCTTGACTCAACAATTATGGATGTCGATTAATTCCCTAAATATGTGGCCTACACGAAGGCCTTTGTTCACCCTTGCAAGTGAAGGCCATTACCAAAGGAAGATTACTTTTACAAATGCCATTTGAAATTAGTGATTTCATAAAACTCTTGTATCAGCCTAGACCATTCTAAAAGCAAGCTGTTTTTTTCCCTTTATATCAAGATGTTTATCATATATCCTTTACTTAGAAGTGTTAGATAAATTAACTATTAAAAGAAAAATTATTTTGTTTTTTTTTTTGAATAAACACAAAATGCTTAACCTTCTCTATAAATTATTTCACCACCAGACAGCTACATTATTCGCAAAGAAAATGGGCAGTATTTTATTTTCAACATTTGCATTTACACGACTGAAGCCACGGACAAAGGATAGTATAATCTTCTACACTTTACCATGACACCTAAATATAACACAATCCTTTATGTACAAAAACAGAAGGTATTATCTGGAATATAATATATATATATATAGACCTTTTTTGTAGAGCGTTAAATTATCCACAAAAATTATGAATGGGTATTGCAATACGATATATCCTTCATTAGTTATATAAATCAAAAGAAAAAAAACTTTTTTCCTGTGTTATTCTTATGGGAAATCGAAAAGTGTGATGCGGACAACCTAAACATTAATATTAAGGAGCATATTTTCAGAGGCCTATTTTGGCATTAAAACGAAACTTTTGAGCGTGGCACAGAGGATTTTTTTTTTTTAAACGCATAATATATATATACATTATATAATAATGTATTATAATATAATATAATACCTACACATTATTTACAATAAAAATTATAAAGGTTTTACATTAGATAAATTTATAAAAATAAATCAGACAAAATAACATCTATCTATGCAGTATGCCAATAATGTAACAAAGAGTTTCAGCATATTAATTGATAACACTGAGTTATTAACCTATGTAATCTTAAATAATGATAACAGAATACTCGAAAATACTACATAATTGCAACATCAATAAATTTCCTATTTTTGTCAACAAAGTATATTAAACAAAGGCAATGAAACATACCTAAGATACAATGTATATACACATGATATATGCATATGTTAATAATATCATTACAAAGTATTATGTTATCCCAGAGATATGATCTATAATTTAATCTCACTAAATTATATATTGCTATCAATGGAAAGAAAGTCGTGGGCGATTGCTAGTCTCATATAGAAGTAGCCATTGCATCTAAAATGCAAAATAAAAAATTGCTTAAGTTACCGACAAATAATATTGCTTTCTATTATGAATAAAATATCACAATTGAATCAGAAATTCCAGAGAATATTGCCGACAAACTTACTAATTTTAGTGCTTTATCGTAATACTAGTGACCTACAGGCTCAATAAGACATAATTCTTTTTGTAGGTAACTGATGTTACCCTCTTTAATAAGGCCCTAAAAGCACATTGTTTGCACAAATCACAAAACATGTCAAGCCAGTTTTTATGTCTTAGAGGTTTATAGAATGAATGATTATGTAATTAGTGATGTCTGTGATGGTGACACGTCACCTTCTCTGTACACAAACCTAAGATGATTCTGACTACAATTAATATAAGCATATACAATAAAAACATAAATCAGACAGTATCTACCCTGTTCTTCTCGATGTCTTGTTTTCGTATATCATATGAGTTAATAATAGGAAAATAGCTTTCAATCGGTTTATATGTTATCAGTAGTACACCAGTAGTTCGAAATATTATCTCTTACCATCAGATTTTGCTAGTTAAATTGGTAGTATAGATTAACCCTAACTAAATCATGGTTGGTTGGTTGTTAGTATCCTAAATAATAATTGAATTATATAATTACTCTCAAACTGGTAGACAAAAAAGAATTATCACAGAGTAATAATAATGATGCATGACTGTAGATATATTCAATTTACCACATAGGAATTCACTGCATTGTTTTTAGCATATTTCAATAAAGTTTACAAAAAAATATAGCGACAAAAAACATGTTTATCAGTCTTAGATTATAGAAACTGATAAGAGCTTCTGGCATTATCTTCTTATATATATATATATGAATAAAATGATAGAGATTTGCCATTGTGCATGTATTACGTAAAATCTACTGAATAGATTTTGATCATAAACAAAACCCTTAAAAATTATTTCTTAGTGAACATTTTTATAACAGTTTTTTTATTTACTTAATTATAATTTTTCCTTGCATTTCATTAGTAAATTAGAGTCATAATTATGTTAAATTCATACATTTCACTTTGTATAAATTCATGAACCCTACAAAATATGCATTTTAATCAATTAAATAAATAATAATATATTTGTATAATAAAATCGTATATTTTCTGTTAAAAATCATGTTAAAATGTTTTTAACTTCGGAACTATTGACCCAAGTTGAATTTGATTCTACTTTTAGACTAATATAGGATGAAATCTGATCATGAATATATATTACATAACATTACACTTTTTCACAGAGTAAGTAGAAATGTAATGTGTAAAACAGGTTAAGTTTTATGCCTAAGCAATAAATCATCCTGTGGAACATCAAATCATATTCAAGTGCCTGAAATCACAGGTACTGACTAGTTAAAAATAAACTAAATCAAGTACCAATATCTCATTGTACTATATATAAATTGATATCCTGTTTTAAACATGACTGAACTGAGTCACATCCTCATTTGTGTCGAATGATGCACAGTTATTAAAGAGTTGTTGGGAGTTAGGTATTAGTTAGGTAGTTATATCATGTCAAGGTTAAATTGTCATTACCCATAACTATACTAATTAACACAAAAACAATAACATAAAGTAGTAAATCACCTTTGTTTATATTGTTTTGTACATTTGTTTAATTTTACTTATTTATTTTTAAAGATAAAAGAACAGTAGTCACTTTACTCATTCTAATCATATAGTTTCTTTGTTACTTCCAATAGTCTAGTTATAAACTAAATATATATATATATATTTCTACATTTTTATTAACATATATGCACGGACATAATTGTTGGGTACTCTAAGAGTTATTAGGTTTATTTTTATTTATAAGAATGTATAGCTGTAGATTTCATTAAAATAAATTTAAAATAATTTCCCCCTAATAAAAATAAAATATTGATAATTAATACAACAATCAAAAACAGAAATATTATTATACCTATAGAGAAAACATATCAATATTATATGTAAATATTTTATAACATATAGTGTTTGTATAATAAAATATATTTATTGTTAGTTAGGCATACATAATCGTCGCATTAAAATCATAACAGATTTATTTACATAATTTAAATTTATACCCAAGATAACCTCAAACAAGTTCAATTTTGATGAAATGTCATGTCTATATTGTTTTCATTTGTAATATTGTATTTTTACTTACCCTGGAATAAGTCCTCAGACGACTAATACGAGGGTTGGAAGGAACATTATTCAGCGAAACCTTGGACATCTTTGAATTTTATTATTATGGAGTATCGTATAACGAAAACAATAAACCATTCAACACTCGCTAGCCGATATTAGATGATTTCTGATAACAGTTTTCAGGAAAAACAAATCGAACATTTGAGTATGGTCCCGGTTCAATTACAAAAACAATAGTTCCAATTTTGACAGCACAAATATCATCACTTTCATGAACCCATCTTGAACAGCTATATTTTGACAGATATATGATTTTATAGTTTGATCATCAATTCGTTATTTATAAATAAAGTACAGTTATCTGGGATTAATAATACCGTTTAGTCAGAATAACAAATATTTGGAAGATTTCATTTGACAGGTTAGATATGATCGACTGCGATTCACTGACGTTTCGTTTTACGGATCGTACGCGAACGCAAACACAAGAACCGTTCTTCGTGCCGTCACAACGAGAACTGTCAAAATTGCGAATTCCGAACAAAAACAAGCAATTACAGTCAACACGCCATACACTATGCATCAGCATACGAATAAATAAAAGAAACGTAACGTCAGGTGCGTGCAATCGTTGACTGCAAACGTAAAAATTCTTATTAGGCATGCTACTAACGATCTTCTTTGTTGTGATCTATTTTCATACATGTGTATACTACTGAGTTCAGTATAAGTATTTAATAGCAGTAGGTATGATAAATTTATTTGAAGAAATACGATTTTTTTCTTTTCTATATAATATCATTGCAAAGGTGCAATCAACAAAATAGTATTTATTAGTTTAAAAGATGATATAAATTATATTTGTATACTAGATATACCCGCGGATCCGCACGCTTTTTTTTTAAATTGTATTAAAAAATTATAAAATTGTGAGACCATGTACAATTATAGAAATGCTCCTTAAAACAATTGTAAGTACGACATGCACGCCACTTGCAGTAACATGTAACGTACACATTAGATATGCTTAACCCATCATATAACTACCTCAGTGCTCACTTACACTGTTTTTTTTATTGTAGCTCGGGAAAATTACTGTACTGTGCCTGATGGTAAGCACAGTACAATCCAAAAACAATGGTGACCCCCGAAAGACATACAATTAGTTTCGAGCGGACAAATATCCAATTACTGTCTAGTTAAATATTTGGCTATTTAACCGGTAAAATATATTTTGAAAGGATAATTAACAAGCGGCACAAAAATTTCGATCTCGGAAATTGGAGTTACGAAACTCATGATTTATTGATGTTGCTAAAGTAAGTATTAGGAATATTGACAGAATTATACACATAAGCTGGGTATTTGAAGAGCTTCATAATTAATAATTATCAATATTAATTAACAAAATAATTAATTTTTAATAATTATATATAATTTATAACTTTTTATTTGTTAATTAATATATTTATAGTGTATATACGGTAAATTCTTATTAGCCTGTACTATACATATTCTCAATCACGTATCAACCCCACCATGAGGCAAAAAAAGTACTTTGGTTAATTATCTAGTAAATTACCGACTGCACGTTGGTAAAATAAGTAAAATGTGTATTTTACCAGTAGATTCTCTTCCCTACATACAATCCACCGCCGTTCGCCGCTGTCATGCCGGTCTGCGTAAGTATCTCTTCACGTTGCGCTTGAAGGACACCATGTCATAGGAAGGAGGAAACACACTGGCCGGGAGATTGATCCACAGTTTCACGGTACGGCAAACATAAGACGTTGTGAACTTTTTGGTTCGTGCCCAGATAGGATTTACCGTAAAACTGTGGCTCCGAAGACCAGCGCCCGTGGTGCGGTTATGAAAAAGAAAGGAAGGGATCAAATTGAACAACTCTTCAGAACCCTCGCCATAACATATACAGACGGTAAATAAGAAACTAATGGAAAAATTACATAAAGATAGATAATGATATGATATGCCCATATTGTCCGTAAAGTGACCGGTGCCCCGTGGTACGTCCGGAGAGTTGATCTACATAGGGACCTAGAGATGCCTTCTATCTGGGCGTACGTAAAATCACTTACGATTAGTTATTTTGGAAAAGCCGCGAATCATCCCCAGTCCGTACCACCACCCGTACCAAACGCTGCGCGTTGTAAAAAACGCCCGCGACATATTTTTAGCGACCCTCCCGATGAAATAACAGCAGTGAACGATCAGTACCAGCCTGTATCTCCAAACAGAGCGTGCTCACGCCCACGCCCGCGTAACCACAGATCACGCCGCCGTGGTCTGGTGGTAAATTTCGCTCCCGCACACCAGACTAGGCCCCCCTCGGCAACGGCTCAAGCCTAGGTCCGTTCCCTCGGCGTGGAGCCCTTGAGTACGCTGCTCGCGCGATACAGTGACACAAAATCTTACATCACTGCGACAACATTACACATATCACCTCCACACACACGTGCACGCATACACGCTTACACATGCAGGTGGAAGAGTTTTATTTTTTCCCCTTATCAAACTGAAATAGTTTAGAATATTATCCGATACGAAATATATATAGGAGTTGTTGAGGTATGTATGCTTGGTACACATATATGTTTCAACAACTCATATACGTATGAATAGTTAGCTTAGCTAAAACAATTATAAGTACGACACGCACGTCCCTTACAGGAACATGTAACGTATACATTAGATATATAAATACTAACAGTGTATGAAATGAGGTTTATCATCAGCAACATATTTAGAACCTTTTCCCACCATATAACTACCTCAGTGCTCATTTAGATTGTATAATTAACTAATGAAAAAATGTCTTAAAGATAGATAATGGAAAAAAATGCCCATATTGTCAATAAGTAATACGTTTATGATCTAATATCTTATTAGAAATACCTCTTCTATCTTCAAAATTACTATTAATAATTATAATGTTGAATTGTAAACAACGAATGAGCTGACGTCATGAAATCTTGCATAAATATAAATTAAAAAAATATAAAACTTTATATCTGTCTAAACAGTTTTTACTGTTTGACAATGTAAATAGTTCTCATTGAACTCGATCAATATTCTTATATATTACTATGGTTACTAAGTTATGTAGACGAAAGCGCGGTAAATAAAACCAAATGGCTGCCAAAATGACCAAAAAGACAATATAATTCAGATTACATACATAGACAACAGATATATGAATTTTAATTATATTATTCTTGGGCTCCAGTACAACACACATCTTACGCAAATGTTAACAGTGAACAACATATTTTTGCTAAATTTCATGCCGACGAAGTCGCGAGTAACAAAAAATAGAATTGCTCGTCTAAAATAGAATAACCTAAATTTCTTCTTATAAAGTCAGCTATCTGTCAGTAAAAGTCCCGTGAAAATAGATATAGATAGTGAATATAGATAGCACTGCGGGCGAAGCCACAGCAGTTAGTCTAAATTACATGTTATGATGTCCGCTATCTGCTGATGCAAGTCCCGTGAAAATCGGTCCAATCGCTTTGGATATAGCATTGCGGATGAAGCCGCGGTTAACAGCTAGAATAGCCTAAGTAACCGCTGTAACGCTGTAATTTTAGCTATCTGCCAGAGAAATTCCCGTCAAAATCTGTCCAACCGTTTCGGAGATTACCCGGAACAAACAAACAGACGGACAAACACAGACAACATTTTAAAAAATTTCATTTTTTTTATCAGTTTTTTCAATCAGTAAAAAAATGATATTTTGAAATTACATACAGAATCTTCATTTTTATTATATGTATGTATAGAATACTAATATAGATATTCACGTTTTTTGGTTATATTTTATATCTGTCTGTATATTTAGTATATATATTTAGTATAACTTTTATACTGAACATTCTGTGTTTCCCTGGAAACAGTCATATTCGTAAGGACGATTGGCAAATGCTTGCACGGCCGGTGGGAGACCACGACAACACGAAGATGACGTGGTTTTAAATGAAATTGAAAAGGATAGCTCTTCAGTACGTGCAATTGAAATAACCACTGGAATACCGAAAAGTATTGCACATCAAATTTTAAAGCGACACGTATACCACCCGTACCATGTGCAACGTGTACAAAGGCTGCTTGCTGCCTCATGACTACACACCCAGAATCGACTTTTGCAGAACAATGTTGGCGAGAAATCGTGAAGATCCGTGATCTCTTAACAAAATTTTATGGACCCACTTTTAAAAAAGACGGTTATTTAAACTTGCACAGCTTACATGGTTGGCAAATAAAGAACCCACATTAACTCGTGAAAATCGTTTCCAATATCAATTCAAAGTTAATATGTGGACTGGAATTCTAAACGGAGGAGTAATCGGACCATTTGAGCTGCCTGAAAACGTAACTGGCAACTACCTGGGTTTTTTACAGAACGATTTGCCGAGTTTATTAGAAGACATATCACTCCACATCTACCGAGACATATGGTTTCAACAAGAAGGCTGCCCAACCCATTATGCTCGCTCTGTACGGGAATATCTCAACACTGAATCCCGATAGGTGGATTGGCCGCCTCGGTTCAATTTTGTGGCGTCCTCGGTCTCCGTACCTAAACCCATTTAATTTTTTTTATTGGCGCTGCATAAGTGAGAAAATAAACTCGTAACCAATACAAAATTTAGCCGAACTACGCCACAAAATTGCTCAGTCAGCAGAAGAAATAAATGCAAGGCGATACGCAACGTCTAGTAAAACGATCTTTTTTGAGGCGATGCAGAGCCTGTACTCGTGCCGAAGGCAAGCAATTTGGACATTTAATTTAATAAAAAAAAAACAAATGTATCACAATATTTGCTATTGTTTCATTATGATTAACTTTAGCAATAATACAACAACAGACCATCATATCATACTAGTAGTCCGGTGAAGCTGTTAAGACCTTGCTTGGTCAATAGCGTAGTCAGTTCGAAAAAAAAAACAAAATATTATATCATAATTTGGTATTTTTTGTTCGACTTTTTAAAGCTCTAAATGGTAAATAACATTGATAATACTTTGTATGAAAAGATAAGTAGCAAGTGTTGTACCATTTTGATATCTTGATTAAATAGGCCATTTTATTAAATAACTTGCTTAAGGTAGTGTAGTACATTTTTTTTTTAAAGATGAATTGTCAATGTTTTCTTACAAAACGATTTTTAAACATGAATCAATAAACCTTAATTTTTTAACAAAACTGACCATACGAATTATTGGATTTGAGACTGCAAACCATTGTATAGTTATTAAGGGTTACATTTAAAACAAAAATACTACAAAATTAGGAAATTTGTGACCACAGTACCTAATCTAGGGTGTTTATTTTTCATATTTTCAAATTTTTTCCTATTATGAGTTAACCAGGTAAGATAGAATTTATTTTTTATTTTTGACTGAACCTGGTTTTTTTTCGCACTGTCTATGCTATTGACCTAGTAAGGTCTTAACAGCTTCACCGGACTACTAAGGCGAGCGCTTAAGGCACTCGGCCGATTTTATTTGACAACTAGTTCAAGGGTGTACGGCATACCTCGGCTTGGGCTGTTGCCTGATACATGCAATTCGCGACCTGTCTGAGCTATTCATACATATATAAGTTGTTGAAACATATATGTGTACCAGGCATACATACCTCAACAAATCTTATATATATTTCGTACCACGCCGAGGGTACGGACTTAGGCTTGAGCCGCTGCCGAGGGAGGCCTAATCTGGTGTTCGGGAGCGAAGTTGACCCCCAGACCACAGCGGCGTGATCTGTGGTTACGCGGGCGTGGGCGTGAACATGCTCTGTTTGGAGAGACAGGCCGGTACAGATGCCTAAACCGGTATAACCTTTTTTTTTTTTAACGTGGAGAGAAAAATCCATCATGGACTGTCAGGCCCCCGGGGGAGAGCCCGACCTGAACCGACCACCAGCCATTGTGCTGCCACGCAGGGGTGGTGCCATACGGCGACTTTAACCGGCTAAAAACTCCACGACAACCTACGCCGCACTATGGGTATAACCGGTATAACCTAGCCTATCGCCCGTATCCGCTTGACGTTGAGTTTCGGCACACCATGATCGAAAAATAAAGGAAAAACATAAAATCCTTCTACCATATGTGTACCTACCTGTGTCTGTGCACGTATATAGGAGAGTAGTGTATCTACACTAATATTATAAAAAGTAAAAGTTTGTGATGTTGTAGGGGGTAATCTCAGGAAATACTGGTCCGATTTGAAAAACTCTTTCAGTGTTAAATAGCTTATTTATCGAGGCCTTCCTAAGTTATATATCATCACGCTAAGACTAATAGGAGCGGAGCACCAATGAATAATGTTTCAAAATCGGGATATATTTTCCTCTTGATAGCTTCCCCTGCGTGTTAGCATTAGCCCAAAGTAACTATTCCACGCGAACGAAGTCGCGGGCAGAGTCTAGTGTTAAATAATAAGAAAACTATATTTTTCGCAAATCCCACACTAGAAGTACTAAGTAACAATTTTAATGATGATATAATGAAAGTTACCATTAGTGGTATTGACAAAGTTCTCCTTGTAAATGTATATTCATGATAATCGGTTGAGTATTTAAAACGTGAAAGCGTAACAAACATACTCACATTTGTTTTTGACGTAGAATTTTAGGGTTGCATTGCGGAAATATTTATTACTAGCTCATACCTGCGACTCTGTCTATTATTATTATCTCGTTTATTATCTAGGCTCCACACCGCTTGCCCACTTCTTCACGGCAAAAAAAAAATACACATCGTTGAACGCGTAGTGCTTATAAAAGTAGTAGTTTCTAAAAATTATAACAACTTTGCTATTTTTTTAGATAAGGACTGAGTGCCTAAGAGGTAAAACTAAAAAAAAAACCTGATCAAAATCTATCGATTATTTTTGAAACAACAGTAAACCACTATGTTTTTATTTATATGGGATACTTAGATGCATGATCTATATGTGAATATTCTATCATTTAGATATTCACTGGCTTTACACTCCAAATAAAATTAAAGCAATGTTTATTTTGTGTTATGCGTAGCGGATTCCCTAATCCTTTTACAGTTTACTGTGTTTCTTTTGGTATTATTTTGCAATCCACACGTTTCGGTGTGTTTTAAAAAAATCATAATACGAAATGTTTTCATTCATAAATAATGCACACCAAGCGTTTCTTTGTTAGGTAACTCACCAGCGAACGTTCGGTCGGGTTAACACGAATGTGGGGTTCTTCATCATCTTTGATCTTACACTCGGCTCCAGATATTTGGCCCATGGTGTTAGACGTAATGCTCGAGGCTAAAAAGCCGACGTATTAACGGCCTATACGGCCGAAAGCGGCGGTTGGCCGCGTAGAGCCACCGCCTGTGCGTTCGTCGCCCGAGCACTGCCGCACGACGACGCTCGCTTAAAAATCTCAACAAGCAACCCCCTTGTATAGGGTTGCGCCAGTTGCAATGACATCGATAAATAAATTACCTTCGTGAGTTCTGAATATTGTAAAAACATATAATACATTAAAATGTATCATTCCGAATTTATCATTTTCTTTACATATTATGAGATATATTATCATTATGTATGTTGTCTACTTGTAACTTGAAAACTACTAAGCCGATTCAGATATATTTCAAATCGTAGACGAATTCGCTTATCAAGTTTTGATATGTGTTTTTATTATTTTAAGAATAAAAACTATATGTCGTAATATTTTACCTAAATCATTAATATCAACTAATATACTGTAGTAAATATATCAGAACCCTAACTTTTATGTATTAATAAGTGACTATTTTTATGTGACAACGCGAACCAGAAATATTAAATGCGACATGCAAAACATTATTATTGATCAAATTGAATTATTTATCATTACACATAACACATAAGCAGGGTCGGTACAACATGTTTGTCATGTTGTGGCATATGATTTGGCTTAATTTTTACGATCGGCCGCCTTTTTTTTTTTTTTTTAACGTGGGGAAATCCTTTATGGATACGCCACCCCCCCGGGGGGAGAGGGTGGGTTATGTCCGACTCGCACACACTAAAACCCCACGGTGTACCGACAGACCGTTTTGTGGGGGCGGCAAGGGATCGAACAAGCTAATCAACCTTGTAGAGCCGCCCCCACGGTCCGCCCGGCGGAAGGTGACCGCCGGGCTCCTTCCTATAGAGGGACAGACCGGGTACACACCGGCTGTCCCCCCTCGTCCGCCGGACCTGTGCAATGAGGAGATGGGCCCCCCGGCCCATCCCCTCAGGTCCGGCTACGGTGGCAGGAGGAGTTGGGCGAAGCGCCTTCTCCTCCTGCCTGTCCTCCTTTGGCGGAGACGGCCACTTTCAGGGTCTGCCTCGCGGGCCCTCTCCGCCACCTCCTTCTGCGAGACGACCTCCTCGCAGAAGGAGGCCATCGCTCGCCAAGCCTGTTCGCTGCCGAGCATGGCCGAAACCACGCTCGGCAGCGATAAGTCCATTCCCACGGCCGCCGCCAGGATGCGGCGCTGCTCCCCCCACGCAGCACACTCAGACAGCGTGTGCTGCGCGGTATCTTCGTCAGCGCCGCACTCGTGGCAGGCGGCCGTTGGCTCCCTGCGTGCGATCCGGTGCAGGTACCACCCGAAACAACCGTGTCCGGTGAGTACCTGCACCAGCCGGAACGT
>MU158714.1:1966035-1976039 GCA_015888305.1 Antheraea pernyi
TTTTTTTTCAGGATTCGTGGTTTCAGAGTTTTCTCAGTAATAGTAATATAATATTAGATATAATAAACCATTATAAAAATATAAAATATGAAAACTATAATAGAAATATAAAATTAAATAAATAACAATTAAATTTGGTGTTATCATCGAAAAAACGTTAGATATTGCTTAACAGTTTAAAAAAATAATAAACAGTTACATTCTAAAGAGATCGTGTACTTTTTATAAAATAACTTTACGTATTTTCATGGGAAACGATTAAGTCCGGCAAATAACTATAAGTATCTATCATTAAGCAACGACTAAATAACAAAGACATTTCTACGAACTCATTGGACTAATTCTTACTTGTCTAATATTTGCTTTCTGTTCAATATATTGATGCTAAGAGGAAAAACTCGATAATGGTACAAAGGCACGTTTTTGAGATAGAATACCTTAGTCTTGATATTAAATTTACAAAGTAGAATTAATGAAGAAGTAGCATATAATCGGTTATAATCACAGCTAATCGATTACTAATGCGTGTTCAATTTTCAATCTAGTTAATTATCGATAAGTCGAGAAAGGCGAACCTAAAACGTTCCCGGTCGATAAAGGAGGCGCAGGTCTGTGTCGCTCAGCTGGGACCTCTGCGTAGTTGCAAAATTTTAAAATTTTTTTTTTTTTCAATTTGCACAACGTTTTCACTAATAAAGCGATGTTAAGAGAACATAAAAGAATGTATTTTTTTTCGTTTTACTATAATATAAATAAATAAAGTAGTAGATACTTCCTGTCTTTTATTTTTGACAACCAGTCATCTAGTAGACTATTACTGCCATTGTCAAGTGAGTAACGATATTATTAGATTCTTGATATTTTAATTTAAATGAACAAGATGGTGGCTATTTTGTTAGAACTTTCCTGAGAGTTTTTGTGGCAAGTCAGAATCCATGCTCCGCGGTATTATTTCCGTTCCACATCACTTGTGCACAATAACCAAACTATATTACGTAAAGCACTACCAACATTACACAATATAGAGCTAAATAACACAAGAGTATGGTAAAATATAAAGACCACTACATAGCATTCCGAGATCCCGCCAAAAACTCTAGTACATAGTTAATCAATAATATGACTGATTATATAAATCATTTTTATTTGCTGAATTATAGGACATTTTTTAATTATTTTATTTGGTGATTTTAACTATTTCAATACAATTTCATATTTAAAATATCATATGCGTTATGACATTGACATGTCATTTTATTTGCATTTATTTTTCTATTTATTTTTCTATTACAGTTTTCATATTTTATATTATTATAATAGTTTATTTTATATAATATTATATTGTTATTACTGAGAAAATTCTGAAACCACGAATCCTGAAAATGAAGTCCTCGTGAATAGTCTAAAGTTGGATAGTGTTCTGTTACATAAAAAATGCCAATATAGCAAGCAGACCATAATCTTGAAGAACTTTGTTTTTAACCGGAACGGTGGTGCCGCTCAAAGAGACACTATAAATAGCCTACCAAAGCTAAAGCCTACAGAACAATTGTAAACCTAAGGATCCCATCAGACTTCGTAACTATATAATAATAATCATAAATACAGTGGTACAACAAAATGATCCCAAGGAGGGTTGATGTCAGGCAGGCGGCCGATCGTAAAAATTAAGCCAAATCATATACCACAACATGATAAACATGTTGTACCGACCCTACTTATGTGGGATAAGGGTAAGAAGAAGAAGAAGATGCGTAATGAAAATATTATTCCACAAATAATGGTTAACAAGATTTACTTATAACGTACAATAAATAAATACTGTTATAAACATTTACATATATATATACATATATAGTCAGAGTATAAATGTAGAGCCTGTAGAGGGCCGAGAGCACACGGATGGCATTATCCTCCATTTGTATGTATTTTCACAACACGACCGACACTATGAAATGAAACGACGACTTCTTCGATTCTTTGTCTTTTAATACTTTTACAATAATCTCAGAGACAACGCCCTCGGAGACAATAATTATCACTTAGCAACAATAACGATAGATCTTACGATCTTACAAACAATAACGAATAAAATGAACCTTGTACAAACTCTTGCAAGCACTTATAAAGGAATCGCCTACCTTCACCTGCCGACAATCTAAGTGAAGGAAGTTGTAGTTTAACGAAGTACTTAATCTGTGATGTTGTACATAGTTACACTTGATGTTCGCTAATAATTCTAATTATAAATAAATAACTATTTTAACACCATACATTGAATAATTACGATGTCATTAATTATTTCAAAGTAATTCACCGTTGTAACAACCGAAGTACTTACAAATCCTTATTTACTATAAAACTCTTTTTAGATCGACAATTATTCTAGTAATTACAAAGTAATACTAATAACATAGTACAATGCCAATACGTTTTAATTACATTGTTATTCATTCTAAATAGCAACTTTACTATTCTATCTCGACTGCACATAGAATGGATTTCCGGTTTTAATAAATAACAAAAGGTTCCAAATGTTACTTAAATCTAGAATAATTCTATTACAATTTCACATGTCCGATTTTAATTATCGTGACACTAATTTAGGTCTACTTTAAATCAAGAATCAAATCAAGTTAGAAATGTTATTGCACGACGCCACTATTTCTTAAGATGGTATCTCGCGTCGTATGGCGTGACTCCGGCTTATTTAGTTACTTCTATCAGTGCTTATATGAATAAACATATGGAATGCTTAGAACTTATGAACAGTTTAATCAATCTAAATTACTCAATAATTTACAAGAATCCACATTAACAATAATTAAATAGAAGTGCATTAACAACACTTTGCCTATATTGATTAACATAGAAAATAATAGATGGCGGTGTTAGCAAACTTTCGACTGCTGGATGCTCCCACTATGACATATATTATAATTTTATTTATAAGGATATAACATAATTATTATCGTAATAAAGTAAGTATTGACTTTACTTGGCACTGCATGGCGCTACTGTGCGTGTAACTTGGCAATATGTTTAAGAATAATTAAAGTAATAAGTGATGACACCAATAATGCTGTGACATGAGCATGCAGAAATTTAATAAGAAACAAAAACAATGTATTAAACTACAGGTTATGGCCATTAATGATAAGTTAGCATAAACGGAAGAATAAAGTTTATTTTCGGAAACCGTACTTAAGAGTAGGCCTTATCTTGGTTTAGTATTTTATAATTTAATACCACATTGTAACTAATATTGTGGTGAACCACTAAAGCCCATAAGATATAAATCACACGAGATAAACATCGTAGGTATTAAGTTGTCATCAGAATAAACGAAAGCTAATAGATCCAAGATCGTCTGGCCGTTCACCATGAATGTTAGCTCGTTTGTTGAGTTTTCATGGTGGTTTTGTCCTACATTTTACTACTCCCCATTAGATGGCGCTAAAGTGCCTTTAATTATTATAATTTTTATTAAAATTCAATTTATAAATTTTATAATTTAACGCCGGAAAAGTCATGTACTGTTGCTAATTATATTTAAAGCAGGGTTCTAGAAGACATTGGAGAATACAAAATATACTATAATATATTAAATATATCAATTGCACTAAAGCGTCATCTATTGTTGGATAACAAATTAGGATCCATTACTGGCTGCTAATATACAATCCTGGTATCCTGTATTTTGTAAAATGAGGATGTTTTATAATATTATATTATACCTACCACAGGACATAGGACTTGGATGCAGTTTAGCTAATCACAACGTGGAAGATAAAATAGCTTTCTTATATTGGTTCGCAAACACTTTTTTGGAAACATTTTATAAATAATGAAAGTGTATGTCGAAATGGTCAGTATTTGTCTTGAAAATGTAGGAGCTTCGGGCTCACTGCTATATGATTCTAGACTTACACAGACAGCGTCATAATAATACTCTGAGTACGTAAAATATATGTTTTATTATTATGCGATATTTCAATTTTTATATATTTTAATTTGTTCAATTGTTTGAACAACATTATATTTACAAAAGTTGCAGCCAGCCTGTCAAAGAGAATGACATACTCGGTAGCTACATATTATTATTATTAGCATATTATTTATTTGTTTTCCAAATTCAATTCCAACAGTAATAATTCATAATTTTTGTTAATGGTTCTTTGTATAGTTTTTATAGATACTACTGAAACAAGTTCTATATTGATAATTCATAATAAGGTTTTAATACTTTATCCTAAACTTATTAAAAAAAACTAAATTATATACCTAAACTTTCCTCATGAGTCACTTTATCTACTGGTGAAAACCGCATGAAAATTTGTTAAGTAGTTTTGAGTATATCACGAACAGACAGACAGATGTAGAGGACGTTGTTTTATAATAGTTAGTGTATAAATGCTAATAGTCTGCCACCTAGTGTACAATATTGCAAATATATTCCAAATTTTGTATATATGATTCGACTTTTCGACACTAGATGGTTCTTGTACAGAATGAAGACAATTATTCTGGAATTGTAATATTAGGTCTTTACATATGAAATTGCCGTTTTGTATGAAAAAAATTAAAAGTTTTTTTTTTCATATATTTTTTATTTGCATTAATCGAAGTAATCACTCATGCAATCAATGCATCTTTGCCAACGCAGTGGCAGTTTATTGATGCCCTTCTTAAAGAAAACAGCTGGACGGGAGGCAACAAATTCTTGAAAGGCATTTTGTACTGCCTCTCGGGTATTGAATTTTTTTCCAACCAAGGAGTTATCAAAATTCTGGAAAAGTAGTAAGTAGTCTGTAGGCGCAAGGTCTGGTGAGTAGGGCAGATGAAGGAGAACTTCCAACCCCAGCTCTTGCAACTTGGAGATCGTCTGCTGTGCAGTATGAGGTCGCGCGTTGTCGTGCAGGAGCAGTGGAAACAAGCGATTGGCCAATGCTGGTTGGAGATGTGCCAGCTTCTCCATCATTGTGTACAGTTATTCACATTATACATCTGCATTTTTTTGAACTGACTACGCTATTGACCAAGCAATGTCTTAACAGCTTCACCGGAGTACACATCTACAGTAATGTTCACCCCGTTTGGTAAGAAGCTGTGATGAATCACACCGGCGTTAGACGACCAAACAGGTCACTTTTCTAGGGGTAAGTTTTTCGTTTAGGGCATTGTTTAGGTGCTGAACCAGGATCCAACCAACTTTCTGAGCGCTTGCGGTTATCAAACAGAATCCATTTTTCATCGCAGGTAACAATGCGGTTCAAAATTCCTTCATTTGTGTGTCTGTTGAGCAGTGCAATACGCGTATCTCGACGCGTATTTCGCGCTGGCGATCATTGAGTTCATGGGGCACCCATTTGTCAAGCTTTTTTACCTTGCCAATTTGACGCAAATGGACCAATATTGTTTTGATGCTAACGTCGAAAGCTGCTGCTAATTCAGCCGTAGATTGTGTATCATCAGCTTCTACAATCGCTTTTAATTCGTCATTGTCGACCAAAGTCTTCGGACGACCGCGAGGTTCATTTTTTAGGTCGAAATTCCCAGAACGGAAGCGAGCAAACCAATAACAGGTGGTCTGTTGTTTTGTAGTGTTAGCTCCGTAAACGTCGTTGATGGTGCGTGCCGCTTGTGCCGCGTTGCTGCCACGACGGTACTCATATTTCATAATTACTCGAATTTTTAACGTACCCATGATGACAAAAAAGATTGGAATGCGGTGAAAATGTAACACTAATCAATAAACAAAAAATTAATTTTGGAAAAAGAATTCCATGTTTTTGAAATAAAACTAATTTGAAATTAGAATTCTTAGCCAAACAAAAATTATTTTGATTTGAAATGGCCAGTACTGCAGAACGGCAATTTCATAGGTAAGGACCTAGCATTATCATTACATATTACAAAATAAAGTCCACTGCCACGTTTGTCTGTCTGTTCATGATAAACTCAAAAACTTCTGAATGGATTTTCATGCGGTTTTCACCAGTAAATAAAGTGCTTCATGAGGAAGGTTTAGGTATATAATTTGACAAGGTTTTCTTTTACTATCAGGGAGGGGCAACGACCGGAATAATATGTACTTTTGTTTTTTTTTTATTTTTATTTTAGTACGGCAAAATGATTGTACTATGCCTGATGGTAAGTATAGTACAATCTAAAAACAATGGCGACCACCGAGTGACACTCTATCCATCGCCGGTCGCCGCTGTCATGCCGGCCTGCGAAAAGTTGAACATACACAGGCTGATCCCGAAACGTGACCCGCAGAAGCGAATCACTACGATAGGTTTTTCACCATATACATGGTGGTTGCGACCCAGTCAGGCTGTAAAACCCTACTACCCCGCTTTTGCCATTGCCACGTTCGTTATTTAACAGGGTGCACCACGTGCAGGTGAGGTTGGCTTGGGTGTCTCAAGTCTTATGATGTTATTCGACACCCCTTACACCCCCAATATTGTGTATGCGTCGTCATATGGTCGCATTTTTTATTAAAAGTACTAGAGTTGGTAAATACCACCTGATGGCAAATCACGATGTAGTCTAATATGGTAAATGCACTAAACCTAGAGAGGGGACTAGGATTTAAGTACAACTGTCGAAACTCACCTAACGGTAATTGGCGACAGATTTTCAACGTCAAGGTAACTAACCAAGGGGCCTAACCAAGTTACTTATCTACAATCGCTAACACCAGTAGAAAACGGAAATGTGTATGGAGATGATATATCAGAACGCTATATCACGTGATAACTGTTTGTTTTGATCACGTGATATAGCGTTCAGATATGTCATCCCCATACATTGTTCCGTTTTCTACTGGTGTTAGCGACTGTAGATAAGTAACTTGGCTAGGTCCCCTGGGTAGCTTAGAAAAAGCCCTAAATGCCATGCTATAGTTACGCAACGATATTTTTCTTCACTGAAAGCTCTCGGTCATGTTTTTATTAAATAATTATGATTTTTTAACATGTATATATCTATTATTACTATTAATAATATAAAAAAGTTTATATGAACTTGAGATGAATAAAAAATTGCTACGGATTGTAAGAAATATGTGGCTTTCGCAATGTTAATTATATTGAATGATGAAGCGATAGAGTCTATCAAAATACTTTTATCTCTTTGGACTTTATTCTTGTATGCAAGTGCAATTATTACGCCACTGTGTAAGCCATAATGAATAACCGTACATTAATATTCTTAAACAAAACATATAGATATCTAATTTATTTATGTTTCTTAGCTTTTGTAATAAATCCTACTTAAAACACTTATCTTAAGCATAATCCTGGCTACCTCCTTGTTTTTAATTTACCGTCAGTTGCAGCGTCATACATTTTATTAACCTTGGAGTAACAAAATATTGTTTTTTCTACCCAACCTATTATAATAAGAATACGCCTTGAAGATAGTAGTAATAGATTTAAGTGATAGATTATTGTCAATAAACGTAATTGATTTTGTATTAACTCTTATAAAATAATATTGAATATTTGTAATTAATCAAAGTAATGAAATTGAATTTGCCATTAATGATATTACAAAATATTATCAAAGTGCTTTGGTGCCGGAGTGTTTTAAACGTATCTACGATACAATTAAAAGTATGTTAGAAAATAGAGAAAAAGATAAAGTGTCACAAAATGATAAAGAAAAAATAAGTAATAGTAAGAAGATCAGCGAAATTATATTTACAATAAAACCTGCACTTATTTTTCAATATTTTTTCGGTATATTCAAATTTACTATAGAAAACGGAGATCTGTTGCCGCCAAATAAAAAAATGAAATTTTTCAGCATTTCAATGGTGTTAACGTATATAATCCTCTTTATTTTGTTCATCAATATACCCCAGTCTGAGACAAGATATTACATTGACCTGATGAGTGAAGTACCACCAGCGGTGATTCTAATACAGTACGCATTGTGCTCTCTGACATCTGCCTTTCTATTAAGCTCGACTTGCATTGAAATGCTCAGAAGCTTTGCTGAATTTGATACAATACTGATAGTCAGAAGTAAATTTTATGAAGCCTGTCGATATAAAACGAACAAGTATTTGTTTTTTGTTACTTCTTTATATGTTACTAGTTGCATCTTAGATTTTGTCACAGACGATGAAATAATATGGAACAAATTAATCTTAACACCAATTCTTTTTTCCCAAAAATTGGAAATACTGACATTCTGCAAGCTGGTTGCAATGGTAACGTGCAGGCTTAAAATGATTAACAACTTCCTATCGAACTTTATAGAAGATGCGTACAAGCATTACATTTTCACTGTAAATAAAGGCTTAATAAATCCTGAAGAAAAATACAATTGGATCGGTCGTGCTTCTATGGACAACATGAAAATAAAAGACCTAGCAACAACGTATGACATTATTGGGACTATTTGCGCATCTATTAATAAGGTGTTCAATATTCAAATATTTATGACACTATTATCCACATTTATGTACATCGTCATAACAATTTGGACCTCAATATATTATTATAGAACTTCGGAATACAATTTTAGTGCCTTAATGACAATAATGATTTGGTGTATTACTTTAATACTGACTGTTGCAATAATGTCTTTTGCATGTGAAAGACTTCTTTTAGTTCGCAATAATACAAAGATTCTAGTAAATAAAATAATCATGGATTATAATTTGCCGAAGACTATGAGAATTCAAGCTAAATCATTCATGGAGTTAATCGAAGTATGGCAATTACGGTTTTGTATATGCGATATGTTTTCTGTGGATATAACTCTAATGTTAAAATTTGTTAGTGTTGCTACAACGTATTTAATTGTTATTATTCAGTTGTCACATTTCATTTAGATTGTATTTAATAGACGCTTTTCTATGTATCATACTTACCACAGGAGTGTTTGCAGATGTTTAAATTAAATATTATAAATATACAATTCAAACGCAATGAACCATGAAATTATATGCTATTAATATTATTTTTTATAATCTATAAGGCCATTAAATTTAGCGCATCTATTGTTGTGAAAAAAAAAAAACATATTTTCGTTACTATCTCTCTATACATATAATAAAAATGAAGTGTCTGTATGTAATATCAAAATAACATTTTTGTACTGATTAGGTATGTAAGTATACACGCTACTGATAACAAAAATGCAATTTTTAAAACTTTTGTTGGTCTGTCTGTCTGTCTGTTTGTTCCGGGTTTTTTTCCGAAACAGCTGGACCGATTTTGTCGGGAATTTCACTGCCAATTAGCTGAAATTACAGCGGGTTACTTAGGCTACTCTAAATTAGGCTAGCTGTTGAATGCGGCTTCGTCCGCAATGCAACCTCCAAAACGGTTGGACAGATTTTCATGGTACTTTCATTAGCAGATAGCGGACATTATAAAAAGTAAGTTGGTCTATTTCAATTTAGACTAACTGTTAACAGTGGCTTAGCCCGCAGTGCTATCTCCAAAACGGTTTGACCAATTTTCATGGCACTTTCACTGACAGATAACTGACCTTATAAGAAGTAATTTAGATTATTCTATTTTAGACTAGCTGTTACCCGCGACTTCGTCCGCATGATATATGTTGCTCACTGTAAACATGTGCGTTGTACTGGACTCAAATAATAAATATAATTAAAATTCATATATAATAACTCAGTAATCATAGGAACATATTAGAATACTAGCTGACCCGTGCAACTTCGTCTTATTGGAATCTTTTGACCAGATGTGGTTATATTTCTCTATATATAAACAAAAAATGGATGTTGGTGTGTTTGAAATCGATTAATCATTTTTTTTTTCGAACTGACTCCGTTATTTACCAAGCATGGTCTTAACAGCTTCACCGGACTACTAAGGCGAGCGCTTAAGGCACTCAGCCGATTTTATTTTGACAACTACCTCAAGAGTGCGCGGCACACCTCGGTTTTGGCTGTTGCCTGATACATGCAATTCGCGACCTATGTAAGCTAACCTAAGCTAACTATTCATACATAT
>MU158714.1:1984109-1998580 GCA_015888305.1 Antheraea pernyi
CCCCCATCCTTAAAGCTAGGTTTAAAATTTTTTTTTTGGACGACATTTTTGATCCCACGAGTATGGGGGAAAGACGGTCCGCCCAGGCAGTGCCCCCTGTACCTGGGTAAGCCTAGCGTAACCCGCCAGAGAGTCGGCCGTTTCTCCGACGGGGGTCGCACTGGCGACGGATCTCCCTATCCGCCACGCATCCCCTCACGGTGCGCCGCCGCTTGGGATTAGGGTAATTTTTTATAGAGGTTGTCTTCCTCGTGGTCCGGGCGGTTAAGCCAAGACCCTCGGTCCCGCTTGGAGCCGCGAGACATGACCACGACACTCCAAACGGGATTACGAGTTTGGCGGAGGCAGATACAGCAAAAACGCCGCACCCGCCCGCCCGACGGCAGTGTGAGTGCACGCCAGGCCCGCTAACGCCCCGTCATCCGCCTCCTCTGCTAATCAGAGGAGTGCTCGACAAAGCGTCCCCCCCCTACCAGAGATCAGCCGCCGACCGAGAAGCGGTCGACGTTGCCCGGGGTGCGCCAACGTGTGATACATTTTTAAATATGTAATTAATTAATTTTATTTATGTTATATCCTTAACATACCAACATTAAAGGTAATATTACATATTACATCAATTTTAAAATAAAGATACAATATAAAATTATAGATTATAGATTCAATTATATTTTACTAGCGGGTCCGGCGGACCTAGTCCTGCCCTGATAATAATAATAAAATCTTGATAAATTGTATACCTAAACCTTCCTCAAGAATCACTTTATCTACTGATGAAAACCGTATGAAAGTTTTATTATTATTATCAGGGCAGGACTAGGTCCGCCGGACCCGCTAGTAAAATATAATTGAATCTATAATCTATAATTTTATATTGTATCTTTATTTTAAAATTGATGTAATATGTAATATTACCTTTAATGTTGGTATGTTAAGGATATAACATAAATAAAATTAATTAATTACATATTTAAAAATGTATCACATTATATTTATTTCAACTGTTGATAGAATAAGCTAAACTAATTGAGAATACATATTCTAAGGTCAATCACATCGGCATATTTGTACGATTCTGTGTAATTGTCTATCTTAAAATTGATAGGTTTCAGGGTGTTTTGTTGTCGTTGTGGGTAATACTGTCCCAGGATTATCATGAATAGTATTTTCTGGTTCTAGTTCTTTGCACGCAGATAATGTTTTCAAATTTACATCTGAAACAAACAATTAAAGTTGTCATTCCATTATTTATTAATTTAGTAATAATAAAAATGTTAAGGTCAAGAACTTTTTCGGGACAGTCAATATATATTTCTTTTTTTTTTTACGGTAACACTAAATATTCATAATTTTTTTTTAGGTCATAGATGGCAAACGAACAGATGGGTCACCTGATGTAAAGTGATCACCACCGTCCATGGACACTAACAAAACCAGAGGAGTCGCAAGTGCGTTGCCATCGTTTGGGGGGAAGGGTTAGGGAAGGGAGAGGGAGAGAGGAGAGAGGAGAGGGGAGGGGAGGTGGGCCTCCGGCGCTCTCACTGACCGAACGAAACGCAATAATGCAAGCACTGTTACTTCACGTCGGTTTTCTATGAGAGGGTGGTACTACCCCGGGCGAGCCGATCCATTCATGCGGAAATCAGTAATAGTTTCAGCGTAGCTCTACCACCATAACAATTTTGTCTGTAATAGTACAATCTAGAAATGTTGGCAAACATCGCCGATCGTGTGTATCTAATCTCAAACGTTACTCGATTAATTATATCAATATTGTGTGGTGGTCCTAATCCAGTCGAATGCAATAGTCGTGTCCTACCATACAGTCTTGAAAATAGAACAAATATATTTTTTTAAAAGTTCGAATTTAAAAACGTTCGAAGAGTTTTGGCGGGATCTTGGAATGTCATGTAGTAGACTTCATATTTTATTCATAATCTTGTGTTATTTGGCTCTAAATTATGTAATATTGATGGCGTTTTACGTAATATAATTTGGTTGTTATGCACAAGTGAAGCGGATCGGAAATAATACCACGGTGCATGGATTCTGACTTGCCAAAAAAAACTCCTAGGAAAGTTCTAACAAAATGGCCGCCATATTGTTCGTTCATTGAAATTCAAATATCAAAAAACTTGTAATATCGTTACTCACTTGACAATGTCAGTAATAGTCTAGTAGAAGATTAGTTGCCAAAAATAATAAAAAAAGAAACGTTTGAATATACTAAAAACTTCAACTTGTGGGAGAATTAGAAAGAAAATTTACAGTGTCGAACACCAGACTTTAATGGAACTACTGATAAATACTCACCGACTTGACAGGATATTGCGCATTTTAAATGTTCTATATTCCTATATGTTATATTATTTGATCCACATACAGGTTTATATTCTGAGTTTTTAAGACATGCAGCAATACAACTTTTTTGGTTCGATTTTATTGGCGTAGTTATTGGTTGCATCTTACTGGGAGCGCTGGACTTAATACCTTTGCCTGTTTTGGTTTCTTGAGGACATGGATATCTATGTTTTATATAAACACCTACGAATTTAATTAGATGCATTAATTTTATAATACAACATTAAATTAATTTACTGAAATGATTAAATATTTTCATGGAATATTTTCACTATGTCTCGGGCATTTCGTACGTTTCGTAAACTTTATATATTGTAATTGTAAAGTTTACATGGTTAAATTGTGGGTAGCTATCATATTTAGTTTTGGAGATCAATGTAAACAATTTTAAAATTTGGTATGAAAGTCTTTTTTGTTTAAATATTTAGTAATACACACATCAAAAAAGTCTAAGCAACATGCGTGATATTACAAATTTTACCATTTATATTAATTAATTTCTAAGTACTTACTCGAACAAAGTGCGTAGGTAAGTAAACTTTTTTGTTATTGATGACATAACTTGGCTGGTTGTAAAAAAAAAAAATAATGTTTTGTTTTTCCATAAAATTAGATATTCTTTACGTCATGAAGCGACGTCATTTGATGGTAGATGAAATGCAAAGAGCTGTAGGGATGTTGCAAGCGGGAAGTAGTCAATCTCAGGTATCTCGACATTTTGGCATTCATAGAAGTGTAATTTGTCATCTTTGGCAGCGCTACAATAATACAGGAGAACCCGCTGAACAGCATCCAGGCCGTAAAAGGAGTACAACCACTCGGCAAGACCGGTACATACAACTGACTGCAAGACGCCAGCCGATGTTAACCGCTCGAGAGATAAGTTTGAGGCTACAAATTTCAAGTGGTGTTGATGTAAGTCCTCGATGTGCGAAATCAACTACATGAATACGGCCTACGAGCTCGACGTACAATCAGGTGCCCACCGATACGTCACGGGAATCGCGCTCGTCGATATGAACAGACCCAGGAACAATGGGATAAAATTATGTTTCAAGATGAGTCTCGATTCGGGTTTAAGCCTGATACAAGAAGGGTGCGAGTGTATCGTCGGCCCAGAAATACTGAAAGGCTCAGGTGCGTTCAGGAAGTTCATCCATACAGCGACTCAACAGTTATGTTATTGGCGGGTATTATGAAGAACAGGCGAACTGAGCTCGTTTTTGTAAATGGAAACATTAATGCTGGAAATTACATTGAGGATATTCTCAGACCTTATGTCTACCCATTTGCACAAATCTTTGGCTCCGATTTTAGGTTAATGCATGACAATGCGCGTTCACATACAGCTCGGCGAACCAGTGAATACTTTGCAACGGAGAACAACCCTGGCCTACACAATCGCCAGATCTCAACCCCATCGAGCACGCATGGGACATGCACCAGAGACGTGTTTTGAAGGACTTGGACGGAGCGACAACAACCCAACAGCTGAAGGATTTGCTACAATTCCATTGGGAGCGAATACCGCAAGATGACATAAACAGTCTCATTAATTCAATGAATAATCGTTGCCGACAAGTTCTGAATAGCAGAGAAGACCATACTTTGTATTAAATTGTTTTATTCTTTCACAATAAATACATTTTCTTTAGAAATTTCATTTTGTAAGAAAAAAGTTTAGTTTCTTATGTATCTTAGTTTCTACAGTATATTCGAATATTGTCCATTTCTGTTATTAAAAGAACTTATAAAGACAACAGCTGTTATGTTTACATCATAGAACCCAAAGATATTATTTTAAAAATAAAATACAACGTTATAATGTGAAGAACCATCCTAAAATTTAAATTAGTACATGTTGCTTAGACTTTTTTGATGAGTGTATATACTCATACTATAATTAATAATATATGAAAAGGTGCATTTTATAATGAACCGAGTTTAATTTTAACCGTCAATAAGATTTTTAGTTTTAACGCACATGAAGTTTAAATGTCCTTAAAATATCTAAATATTATGAACACTTAATGGCTTGGTTCATTATGAAACGTAACGTTACATACTTAATGCATACATGAACTCTTAAGTTAACATTAACAATACTATAGTTTATTTTACTAGGGTACATAATTCTTCATACTCACTAACTCCACAAATTTGGGCACAGGTTATGTGACTGGGATTCTTATATGTAACGCCATCTGTACCACACAACGGTTTATCTTCTGTCAGAATAGGGCATGCTTGTATACACAAACTAACTTGCGTAAGTAAAGGCATAGTGTCTTGTTCAGCAACATTGCTTCTCAAATCCAGTTCAAGGTTGTTATTATTTCGATTGTTACTTTCACATGATGAATTATGTTTTATTTGCACGTCTGTAAAGAAATATTATTCCAAAAATTTATTTCCCTTCATTCAACGTTTGACGTTTAAATAATTTTCATTGTTAAACAGTAGAAATAAGTATTAAATGGAATTGAGAAAAATTAGTAAGACATAACTATGCATTAAGTAGACCAATATTAATAATATACCTATATTCATTATATTGGAAAAAATACTGTTACTATTGTACTGGCCATACTTACTAACTCCACAAATCTGTGCACAGGTTATGTAACTGGGATTCTTATATGTAAACCCATCTGTACCACACACTGGTATATCTTCTTCGAGTATAGGACACGCTTGTATACACGAACTCACTTGCGGAAGTAAAGGCATAATGTCTTGTTCAGGAACATTGCTTGTCAAAACCGGTTCACGATTGTTATTATTTTGCTTGTTGCTTTCACACGATGAACTATGTTTTATTTGCACGTCTATAAAGAATATTACAACCACAACTTTATTTCCTCTCATTCAACCTTTGAAATTTAAATTATATTCTTTTTTAAACTACGGAAATACATAAAAAAATAGTAGTGAAGTTTTAGTACGAAAAATCTATGCATATTTATAAGCATAAACTTCTATACATATAATAAAAATGAAGTGTCTGTATATTTTTTACTGATTTGGTATAAAAGTATACACGTTACTGATAACAAAAGTGCAATTTTTGTAATTTTTGTCGGTCTGTCTGTCTGTTTGTTCTGGGTAATCTCCGAAACGTCTGGACCGCGGCTTCGTCGGTAATGCTATCTCCAGAACGGTTGGACTGAATTTCGCGCGATTTTCACTGGCAGATAGCGGACATCATAACAAGTAATTTAGTCTAATTTAATTGAGACTAGCTGTTAACTGTGGCTCCGCCCACAGTGCTATCTCCAAAACGGTTCGACCGATTTTCACGTGACCTTTACTGGCAGATAGCTTACCTTATAGGAAGTAATTTAGGTTATTCCATTTTAGACTAGCTATTACCCGCGATTTCGTGAGCATAAAATTTTGTAAAAATATGTTGCTCACTGTAAACATGTACACTGTAAGACATGCGTTGTACTGGAATCCAAGAACAAATATGATTGAAATTGATATATTTGTATCTATGTATGTAATTTAAATTATATTGTCTTTTTGGTCATTTTCGCGGCCAATTCGTTTTATTTACCGCGCTTACGTCTACATAACTCAGTAACCGTAGTAACATATAAGAATATTGTATTGAGTTCAATGAGCACTATTTAAATTGTCGAATATTAAAAAACTGCTTACACAGACAAAGATTTATATCTTGATTTACATTTATGCAAGATTTCAAGACGTTAGCACATTCACAATTTACAATTCAACATTATAATTATTAATAGTAACTTTGAAGATAGAAGGGGTCTTTCTAATAAGATATTAGACCATAAACGTATTACTTATTAACAATATGGGCATATTATATCATTATCTATCTTTAAGTAATTTTTTCATTAATTTCTTATACTTATACTGTAGCACTGTGGGCCTGGGGTAAAAGAAAAAACACCTGGCAGCAGTGCAACCGTTTAATATTTATCCGAAGGTGATGGATTTGACAACCGGACAAACAAAACTTAATAATTAAATACTTAAGTATGTAATGATAAGAGAGCACACTTCTCAGGGAGTGGGAAAGGCTTGTGTAGAGGAAAGGAATCCACAGAACTTAAACTAAAAGATTAAAACAAGCTTAGCTGCTAGGAGCCTCTGCCGCGAACACCACGTTCCGGGGATCCAAGGGGTCACCAAGAGATCACCAAGGGGTGCAGGGACAGCGAGCGCCCGAGCTGGTTGGTCAGCGGAGCACCGCAACACTCGCTGCAGTCTGCTGAGTCTCTAACTCGGCAGCGGGCCTCAGTAATTCAAGTGCAAAAATATCCAAATGGAAAAAAAACCCCATTCATCGGGGTTTTGAGGAGAATACTCGTGACGTGTCGTGAAAACGCGACCACTATCTTGCTGGAGAATCGAGTCTAGACCAAGAACTCCGGAAACTGAGTGAATACTCGGGCTGCCTTAAGCACCAACACTTGGCCGCAGCGGAGAGGAAAAAACAACTCCTTACTCAGGCCGCTCCAAAATAGAAAAGAAAGCTTTCCAAAAAGCAATGACACGGCCCCCCGTCCGTCAGCTGACAGCTCACGGGATACCAACGTAAGAAATCAAATTTGGACGACGCGAGCGTCTGAGATAATCAAATAATTAACGAATTTGAACTGAATCAAATGACATAATTACAGATTGTAATGATTAACGTTTTAAAATTATTACGGACTTTTAATATATAATGAAAATAATGATTTTAATTAATTTGACTACACTAATGGGCAAAATAAAATCTGGGCGCGGCAACACCCCGCAACAGACTACTAATCCATGAAGGAAATCACCGTATGAACCACAGATAATTATTTACTACTAATTCAGATAAAGAAATGTGATATTAATAATAAATTGTCTGTGAAATGTGTAGTGTTGAAAGGTTATTATTAAACAATTAAATGATGTTATTAGATTCAAACACGGTTGGAATTTACAACGTGACAATACTTATACAGTGTAAGTGAGCACTGAGGTAGTTATATGGTGGGCTAAGGTTCCAAATATGTTGCTGATGATAAACCTCATTTAATACACTATTAGTATTTATACATCTAATGGATACGTTACATGGTAGTGTAAGTGGCGTGCGTGCTGTACTTACAATTGTTTTAAAGAGCATTTCTATAATTGTTTATTGTCTCACAATTTTATATTTCTTTAGTACAATTTAAAAAAACTCGTGCGGAGCTGCGAGTACTGTTAATAAATAATATAAGGATACAATCGAATAAGTGATGGATTCATTTGAGACAAGAATCTCGCATTAAAAGGACTAATATTTATTGTGTAATAATCTTCATTACATTTGAAGAAATCTTGTTAACATTGCACTGACCATACTTACCAACTCTACAAATCTGGGCACAGGTTATGTGACTGGGATTCTTATATGTAATGCCATCTGTACCACACACTGGTTTATCTTCTATGAGTGTAGGGCACGCTTTTATACATGAACTCACTTGCGGAATAAAAGGCATCGTGTCTTGTTCAGGTTCACGATTGTTATTATTTTGCTGGTTACTTTCACACGATGAACTATGTTTTATTTGCACGTCTATAAAAATATAACATCCATAAATATATTGCATCTCATTCAACGTTTAAATAAGTTTTTTGGTTGAACAGTAAAAAAAATTTAGTAAGTGAAAATTTTAATATATATAAGCGTAATTTATATTCGTGTATAGATATAACTAAAGGATTTATTATTACAAAAGAGATTTACGTGGAGATAACTAAAAATTAAAATATATAAATATTTACTACATAGGACAAAATGCTGTTGATAATGCATTGGCCATACTTACCAACTCCACAACTCTGGGCACAGGTTATGTGATTGGGATTCTTATATGTAACACCGTTTGTGCCACATACTGGTTTATATTCTGTTCCTGTAGGGCACGCTTTTATACACTGGACCATTTGCGAGAATAAAAGCTTAGTGTCTTGAACAGGAATAGAGGTTATTGAAACTGGATGCTGATTTGTATTATTTTTGTTGTTACTTTCACATGATGACATATATTTTATTTGCACGTCTATAAAAAATAATATAAGCACACATTTTTATAATTTGATACAACGTTTGATATTTAAATAATTATCTTTCAACAGATAATGAAAATATAATAAGAAATAGGACTAAACATATAGTAAGACAAAATATTGCATTTTTATAAGTATAATGAATTAGTCTCTGCCCGCGACTTCGTTCGCGTGGAATAGTTACTTTGGTGTAACGCTAACTCGCAGCGGAAGCTCTCAAGAGGAAAAAAACCGATATTGAAACATTCTTATTCAGTGCTCCGCTCCTATTGGTCTTAGCGTTATGGTAACCTTATATAACCTTCCTCGATAAATGAGCTATATAACACTGATATAATTTTCAAATCGAACCAGTAGTTCCTGAAATTACCCCCTACATACATCACAAACTCACAAACTTTATCTCTTTATAATATTAGTATAGATAAGTATATATGCAAAAAAATATCAATTAAAGGATTTCATAATTAACTGAACAACTCACGTTACGTAGCGACCGATATAATATTTAATGAAGGATTTCCACAAAGTAATGCCTTCTTCAATCAAATATCACGTTAAGACAACTAAAACAACTACACTTCTGTAGGTGATAGAGCCACACTGAAGTTATTATGGGTTTCAGCATGAATGGGTTGGCTCGCCCGGGGTAGTACCACCCTCTCGCAGAAAACCGACGTGAAGTAACAGTGCTTGCATTGTTGCGTTTCGTTCGGTCAGTGAGAGCGCCGGAGGCCCACCGCCCCTCCCCTCCCCTTTCCTCTCCCTCTCCCTCCCCTAACCCTTCCCCCAAAGGGTGACAACGCACTTGCGACACCTGTTGTTGTTGTGTTGGTGTTGTTGGTGTCCATGGACGGTGGTGATCACACAACATCAGGTGAACCACCTGTTCGTTTGCCACATATGACATAAAAAGAAAAACTATGATATAATAATATTCACTACATTAGAAGAAATACGGTTATTATTGCACTGGAAATACTATACATACACATAGCTATTTAATATACAGAACTCAAGATGTAAAACTAGCTACAGATATTACTGACTCAAAATACATACAATATGGTATTCCTCATTGATTTTATTTTGATTATTCTTCACATTCATGGTCATTTTCCAACTAAAATAAGACAATTAATACACAATTTCTTATGCAGATGATACTGCAATCATGTTTCACGGAAGAAGTTGTACAGAAATATTGAAACTGGTGAAACATGGAATGGCAAAAGTTCTAAATTAGTTAGGTATACCATAATCGACCATCAACAACAAATATTGGAATATTAAGGAGTGTGCCACATATGGGAAGCAAAACACAAGGTTTCAAACTTCAACCTATCATAACCTTAAAGACTTCTTAAAAATAATCATATACTCGTAAGATATAAACATATACTCGCATAACCACATTCAAAAAGACACATAACGCACTCACGAGCGCTGTTAAGGCACTGGTAATCGAGTAGAACGACTCCTCTGGAAACATAAATCAAATAAACAAACTGTGTACTGAATAAATAAATACAAGAAATAACTATACCCACGTATGCACAAACCTATATTTTAATATAATACCTTAATAATTATATATACACATCAAGAGTTGTCTAGGGTGATATAGACATATACGATTGTAAAAATCATGAGCAAATTTCTCTAAAAAATTATGGTGATTGATTGTCTATGAGTTGAGTTGAGGTTGAGTAGGTAAAGCTTAAACAAACAGGAATAAACTTATATTCGCATTTATAATATTGGTCAGAATGTAAACTTCATTTATTACTTTATTATGTATATTATATTATTACAACTTTCAAGATATTTTATATGTTGTAAAAACGCTGCAGGATTACCCAGTATATAATATATGAAGATGTGTTTTAAGGTATACATAATAATCAAAATTCTTACAAATTCCGCATTGCTGGTCGCACAAGAAATGATAAGCATTTCTATATGTGACATCATCTGAACCACAAACTGGACGCCATTCAGTGAATTGATCACAAGAATTTACACATTGTTGTTGAGTAAGCGTTCCTAATGTTGCTTTAGAATTTGTTTTTAATGTCGTAGTAGTTGTCGTTTTTGGTGTCGTAGTAATCATTGTTTTTGGTGTCGTGGTAGTCGTTGTTTTTGGTGTAGTAGTCGTTGTTTTTGGTGTAGTAGTCGTTGTTTTTGGTGTAGTAGTAGTCGTTGTTTTTGGTGTCGTAATAGTCGTCATTTTTGGTGTCGTAGTCGTAGAAGGCGATTGAGTTTTCGGAAAGCTCTGCACTATGTTTGTTGGGCACGGTGATGTCATAAATATGTCGACAGCTGTAATAAACATTTATTATTTCAATTAAACACTATAGACAATACACTTTTTAAAAATAACCTACAAACTCTAGGTATATATAACTCAGATTTTCTTTTAGTTCTACAACATTGGGTGCTTCTCACATTGCCGACTATAGTTTTACGGTATACTGACAAAAATATAAGTTAGGTTTTAAGACCTATAACAACTGTACGAAGTAGTAGGAACTATTACGCTGTAAAAAAGGAAAATTCTAAATACGGCTGGGACAAAACTATTTAATAAAATTCATAATTAATATGTGAAGCAGTAAGTATCAGATTATATCACAATAGGTAAAACAAACGTTGAACCAAAGCTCAAGAAGAATTCTGGACTATGCTGTGTTACACATTTGTTTTATGTCCTCTTAAACCAATCTATTTTATTTGTAACTAGCCGACCCGGCGGAATTTGTACCAACCTGATAATAAAAAAACGATGACAAATTGAATACCTAAACCTTCCTCATGAATCATTCTATCTACTGCTAAACTGCTAAAGCGTTTTTTCCGTTCAATCGTTTTTAAGTTTATCACGAACAGACAGACAGACCGACGTGGTGGAGGACTTTGTTTTATACTATGTAATGATTAAGATCCTAACATTTTATCGTGCGCTTGTTTTGCAGTCCCATTTGCCCGACCTATTTGTATTTGCTGTATGAGCTTTTTGTACCCTTCCTGAAATAAGGGTCCAATACAACTTTACAATTGTGCCGAAAATGGTTCAACCAATTATATTTGAATTCATAACAAACAAAAATGCCATGAAGTTGCCGAAAACAAGCTAAACACACTCGTAATAAGAATATGTTATTTAATTTTAATTGTATATGCTGAAAATCTAAACAGAGAGTGTTCCTTCCCGGTGTATTAAAATAGTCGAGACGCATTTAAAGTTAATCCAGGTCAAAATAAAGTATTTTTGTTATTATATATTTACAAGACATATGCATCAACTTAGTTTTATTGTAAGTAAATACTACTAATATCAATTTACTAGTAATAATTATTATAAGTATAGAAGTCGTGATGGCCTAATGGTTTGACCGGTGGAATATTATTTCGATGTCCGCAGGTTCGAAACCCGGCATGTACCAACGATTTTTTCCGAATTCGCGTACATTTACTAATTTAAATTGGTAACACTATCGGTTGACGGTGAAGGAAAACATCGTGAGGAAACCTGAACCTGAAAAATATAAAACTGTGGATTTCTCAGAGTTTGAAATCGTCTATACGTCGTGGGCTGACGTGGTGATTACGCCCATACCTTCCTTCGGGAAGAGGCCTATGGCCCTGCAGTGGGTCTCTTACAGGCTGATGACAATGGTGATGATTATTGCATGTAAAATGTGTACAAATGTGGTGCAGAATAAATATCTAAACTTATCATATCCTTTTTTGCATTATTTTATTTTTAGAAAAGATTTTAAATTAAATATTTGGGATAACTTCTTTTTTTTCTTTTTCTTCTAGTGATGACATATCCTTTTTTTTAATCATAACGCAAAACCAAAAAATACATATTAACATTTAATGTTTATTTCTGGATGGATGCAATTTGTTCAAATCCAAAAAGCATCATATAATAATGTTTTATATTGGAATCTACATTGAATAAAGAATGAGCTAACATGATTTACTTTTTGTACCCTTCCTGAAATAAGGCTCCAATGCAACTTTACAATTGTGCCGAAAATGGTTCAACCAATTATATTTGAATTCATAACAAACAAAAATGCCATGTAGTTGCCGAAAAGAAGCTAAACACACTCGTAATAAGAATATGTTATTTAATTTTCATTGTATATGCTGAAAATCTAAACAGAGAGTGTTCCTTCCCGGTGTATTAAAATAGTCGAGACGCATTTAAAGTTAATTCAGGTCAAAATAAAGTATTTTTGTTATTATATATTTACAAGACATATGCATCAACTTAGTTTTATTGTAAGTAAATACTACTAATATCAATTTACTAGTAATAATTATTATAAGTATAGAAGTCGTGATGGCCTAATGGTTTGACCAGTGGAATATTATTTCGATGTCCGCAGGGTCGAATCCCGGCATGTACCAACGATTTTTTTGGAATTCACGTACATTTATTAATTTAAAGTGGTAACACTATTGGCTGACGGTGAAGGGAAACATCGTGAGGAAAACTGAACCTGAAAAATATAAAACTGTGGATTTCTCAGAGTTTGAAATCGTCTATACGTCGTGGGCTGACGTGGTGATTACGCCCATACCTTCCTTCGGGAAGAGGCCTATGGCCCTGCAGTGGGTCTCTTACAGGCTGATGACAATGGTGATGATTATTGCATGTAAAATGTGTACAAATGTGGTGCAGAATAAATATCTAAACTTATCATATCCTTTTTTGCATTAGTTTGTTTCTAACATATACATTAATACGTGAATGTCCTAAGTGGCGCGAGACCGTCGTTCTTGGACGCTGAACGCGCCGCACGTGATGTCACGCTCGACGCTCAATTATAGCGTCCACTCTGAAGGTACACTTACAGCTTCACAGGACTAATTACAGCTTCACGCGAGTGTTAAGACCCTGCTAGGTCAAAAGCGTATTCAGTTCGAAAAAACGTAAGACATAAGATTGAAACCAAAGGGTAAAAAGAGATCACATGATAAATAGGGAATTCGAAATATTACTAAAACCTTCGTATATGATTCGATCTTTTGGGTTTAATAGAGAATGAGTGTGCAATTAAATCATTCGATGATCTTGTAAAATATGTAGTCATTAATCTCAAGGCATTTAACGGACTTTGACATTACTTATTCGCATCTATATCATGAATAGGGATATTATCACGTTAAAGGGAAAAAGTAACTCATATAAAATTGCAGCTTGTATGATTGTGCAAAAAAAAAGATTTTACTTGTTTTACTGATATCTCCGATTCATACTCCATCATGCTAGGTCACAAACTTATTAGTAAAATGTTTATTTCTAACAGGTAGAAAAATAATAATTTACATTAATCTAAGAAAAAATTTAGTTGAGATTGATAGCTTGACTTTAGTATATGATCTTAAATATTGTTTTATGAAGAAATGAAATTGCAAATTTAGCTGTCTTTGGTACAGTAATTTAAATGAAACGTCTTCATCGTTATAATACTACGAAAAAGCTAAAACAATAAGTGACAAAAATTTTTTTTTAACTGTAATACAACATAAATAATAACAAAGCGAATTCCTTGGTAAAATATAACATGGTAAAATAAATGTTAGGGTTTTAAAATAATTAGTCTACAGAATAATAGTAATACATACGTTAGTAATGGTATCTCTGAACTTTTTTTGTTACTTGAATTTTCTTCGCTCGATGTACTTTCGCTGCTAGATGAACTTTCACTGCTAGATGAACTTTCACTACTAGATGAACTTTCGCTACTAGATGAACTTTCACTGCTAGGTGAACTATCGTTGCTAGATGAACTGTCGCTGCTAGATGAACTTTCACTACTAGATGAACTTTCGCTACTAGATGAACTTTCACTGCTAGGTGAACTATCGTTGCTAGATGAACTGTCGCTGCTAGATGAACTTTCACTACTAGATGAATCATGATGGTGTGAGTCATGTCTAAGATTCCGATACCATTCAAGTCTAAAGCTCATAACATTGTGGCTTAGGGTTACAAATATTACTGAAAATTAAAAAAA
>MU158715.1:0-240391 GCA_015888305.1 Antheraea pernyi
CAAAAACTCCCTGGAAATTTCTAACATGAATACCACCATCTTCTTAGAACATTGAAATAATCACAAGAAACTTGTAATATTATTACATACCCGACAATGACAGTTAATGTCCAATGTCTACTAGAAAATTGGTTGCTTATATGATGATATCCATAATAAATTGCCTGCAAATGATTGTGATTAAAATTGTATGTTCATTTTTGTTTGCTACGCTTTCTATAATTTATATATTTTTTAAACTCATTTATAATTACTATATTTATAATAAATTCTATCTCCCTCTGTATGCGTGGTCGCGTACACGACAATTGCTAGGTCATACCAACTTATAACCTTGAAGCTGGCCATAAAACCACAACACATATTATCAACTATGACACAGTTATACTAGGTAATGCCACTTGAGTAAATGCATAGCACTTCAATTAATAACATCGGAACATACATTTTGCGTCATCGTCCTAATGGAAAGTTTGCGCAATTCGAAAACAACTTTCTTATATGCTGTTAAAATTTGGTTAATATTTCAGTCAATCATCAAATAACCAGTAAAGCATCAATTGTAGCCTCCATTTTCAAAACGAAACATAATACGATATATTATACTTATATTATTGAACTTCAAACTCAAAGGGAAAATAGGGTATAGGTATGTAAGGAAAGGGTTATTTTTAAACTATCCCCTAATCATATTAGAATAATTAAGACTTATTAAAAAGACCGACATGATGCAGTCCGGTGAAGCTGTAAAGACCTTGCTACGTCACTAGAGACATGATATAAATACTAGAAACTGTGACAACCTGGTCGTCCCATGTTATAGACTCAGTAAAACCAGTAACAGTTTTTTAGGTAAAAACAGATAGTGTCAGGTTTTACAACAAAGTCCCAAAGCATATTATCGATTTGCCGGACTGTGAGTTTAAGCGCCATGTCAAGCTAGTTTTGATGTCAAAAGGCTATTATAGAGTGGATCAATATGTGAACGATGGTGATGTCTGGAATTGACTCCTCTCTGTGCAACCACTAAAAACGATTGTAACTTGTAATGTGTTTTAAATATCTACATAGATATAAATTAAAAAACAATAAAAGTATGAAATCAAAACAAACTACTTCTAGAGTATGTCCTTATGACTGTAAAGTTTAGACCTATTGTTTACCTACCTAGTAGGTATGTAATAAAGAAATGTGGTTATATGAATGACTGATAACAATGTCCTTACTGTGGTTATCTGTCATAGAATAAAAGCAGAAAATATTACAGACACGATAACAGAAAATAAAGTTATAAATTCACTTTAACATAATCAACATTGCAAAGGATTTAAATTTTGCCACAATGATTTTGACATTTGTATTTAATATACCTTATTCATTTGACTAACTCTTAATAATAAAGCGAGTACCTAATTGTATTTTTTTGGATTAATTATGTTTCCTGGTTTTTAAAATAGATTTTCTAAATGAGCTGACTTGTGTTTTAATGTAAGAAATCCACAAAATCGTAGACAAGTTACGAGAAAATTTAAGCAACGTAGGGCGCGGTCCTTATTGGGATAGGTGACCGCCTGGGAACACCGCGTGGCGTTGGCTTTTTGCTTTTTTTCTTACACATATATTTTGTAGCGTAACTGTTTTAATACAGATTGGTGTATAAAAAAAATATAAATAATATTAAATTGAATAATAATAACAATCATACAATAGAATTAATCATGTATATGCTGCCATCTGTAATCATGTATATGCTGCGCGCGACCGTGCTGCCATCTGGTTTCAAGTAAGTAAGTAACAAATTAAATCAAAGCTTCATTTTCTGTAGTGCCATCTATCGGCTACTCTTATAACGCCAAAGAAGTTTTACTTCAATCGCGTGTGACGGTTACAAGCACTCATTTTTTTTTTTTTTTTCGAATTCTTAATAGTATTTTATTTGTCTTGTGATAATTTTCATGTACTGACAAGATGGTGACCCCCTTATTAAAACTTTCCAGGGAATTTTTGTGGCATCTCAGAATTCATGCTCCGTGATATTACTTTCCATTCATTTCTCTTGTACACAATAACCGAAATAAATTGCGTAAAATGCCACCAACATTACAAAATATAGAGTTAAATAACACAAGATTATGAATAAAATATAAAAGTTACTACATGACAGACTAAGATTCCGGCAAAAAAAGCTTATTTAATACTTACTCGTGAATTACGTTATATAAAATGCAAAGTAGAAAATTGCGAATTTTTAGTTAATATTTATTCATTTAAATTTACCTAAAGATGATAGCAAAATATTGTTATTCAATTCTAAAATATCCATTAAAATTTATGATTACTGAATTCTTCTTCTTCTTCTTACCCTTATCCCACATAAGTATGGTCGGTACAACATATCAGTACCAGCCTGTATCTCCAAACAGAGCGTGCTCACGCCCACGCCCGCGTAACCACAGATCACGCCACTGTGGTCTGGGGGTAAATTTTGCTCCCACACACCAGACTAGGCCCCCCTCGGCAGCAGCTCAAGCCTAGGTCCGTTCCCTCGGCGTGGAGCCCTTGAGTACGCTGCTCGCGCGATACAGTGACACAAAATCTTACATCACTGCGACAACATTACACATATCACCTCCACACACGTGCACGCATACACGCTTACACATGCAGGTGGAAGGGTTTTATTTTTTCCCCTTATCAAACTGAAATAGTTTAGAATATTATCCGATACGAAATATATATAAAGGTTGTTGAGGTATGTATGCTTGGTACACATATATGTTGCAACAACTCATATATGTACGAATACTTAACTTAGCTTAAGGTAGCTCAGATAGGTTGCGAATTGCATGTATCAGGCAACAGACAAAGCCGAGGTGTGCCATGCACCCTTGAGCTAGTTGTCAAAATAAAATCGGCAGAGTGCCTTAAGCGCTCGCCTTAGTAGCCCGATGAACATGTTGTGGTATATGATTTGGCTTAATTTTTACGATCGGCCGCCTGCCTGACATCAACCCTCCTTGGGATTATTTTGTTGTACCACTGTATGTATGATAGATAAAGATTAGATATAATAAACCATTATAAAAATATAAAATATGAAAACTATAATAGAAAAATAAACGCAAATAAAATGTTATGATTACTGAATTATAACTGAAAATTTCTCGACTTCTTTGTATCAAAACAATTATACCTGAAATTGCAAGAATTATTAATACCAGAACTAGAAAGAATTAGGGCAACGAATTTTTAATACCAGGCTATAATAGTTTACGTACTAATTTCCCTTTTTGAAGTTATACTTCTCTTGGCGCGTTAGGGAAAAATGATTAGAGTAAATTTTTACGATGCGCGCGCACACCGTCACGAAAAACCGACACCCTGAAGTTATTACGATGCGCACGCACACCGTCACGAAAAAACGACACCCTGAAGTTAGCTGTAGTCAACTTTTTCTATTGTTAGTGTCATTTTTTCTACAGACTTATAATAAGGCGAAAGATAAAAAAATTTAAAAGATTTTTATATTGTCACGCCAAAGAAGTATAACTTCTAACGCGTGTACATAAGTACACACACTTTTTTTTTTAATCTGCGTAAATTCTAGATTTCAAATTTATTGTGGCATTATATTTCCTGTCAACTTGATAACCATAATTATTTCATAAACAAAATTTAATAGCATATTTGTACCAAGTAGTATGAAATATGTACTCTTAATATGCCATCTGTTGAATTTTCGGTGAACCAATTTGTTTTCAATATAAACCGGAGATACTTAAATTACCACGAACTGTGTAACACACACATTTTTGTACTCAATGTGATGAATATTTATTTATTATTTGCCACATTGACAATAGTTATAAAAAGAAATGAAGACTATATAAACTAATTAAAAGTTTGGCCTTCTTGAGATTCGCGAAGCTGATAATAGATGTCAGAAAAATACATCAAAATATCATTTTTGATTTGATCGAGTAACGCTTATGGCTTATTTTCCGAACAGAAAAAGAAGGACTGCTCTTAATATTACATTCATGTTTATCACGAAATATCAAACCGTGTATTGCATATTAATTTAAAAAGAATGTTTGGTTCGAACCACAGAGGGTAGAACTTCACTATAAAAGTGAAAAATTGTCTATGGTATGTATGTTCTTGTTTATCTATGCCCAGTACTATTTTCAATGTGGTGGTCGATTTACTAATTTTTCGCAAATATTGTTTTCGGAATATAGGCGGGAATAATAGTATTCAATAAAACACGTCAACAATGAGTGTAGAAGAAGATGTGATGAAAATACAAAAGAAATTGACTAAAATGACATCGGACGACGGCACGGTAGGTTTGCCGAGTATTAATTGCTCGAGATAGCCCGCCATCCGCTTACCATCAATAATTTTCGTGAAAAATGTTTTTGTGTACGTTTAAATGTATAACTCTCTAAGTTATATTGATAAATATTGTTAATAGAGGAATTGGTTCGTATATTTTCCTAACTGAATCTTAATTTAACGACTAGGCAACAGGTTAACGTCTCAAAATTCACAACGCTTTATTTCTTGCAGGGTCAGGAAGAAGCGCTGGAACTGCTAAAGGCTCTTCAAACTATGGCTGTTAATTTGGACGTTCTAACTAAAACGAGGATAGGCATGACGGTCAACGCTCTCCGAAAGTCTAGTAAAGATGAGGAAGTAATTTCCCTTTGCAAAACTCTTATTAAGAATTGGAAAAAGTTCTTATCGACACCAAGCACACCTTCCAAGGACAACGGCACCTCGTCTAAATCAAAAAAAGAAGGGAAGGACAAGGATAGCAAAGGCGAAAAAGAAAAAGATAAAAAATTACCAGCATCATTTCCTCCATCCAATACAACCAATGCCGTAAGACTCAAGTGCCGGGAACTGCTAACACAAGCTTTGTTGGTCACAGGCGAGAACACCAATGCCTGTGGCTCGCCAGAAGAACTAGCTGAAGAGTTGGAGGAGTGCATTTATGCCGAGTTTAAAAACACTGATATGAGATATAAAAATAGAGTCAGATCCAGAGTTGCTAATTTGAAGGATGCTAAAAACCCAACATTACGCACTAATTTCTTAAATGGTGTCATCTCAGCATCCCGCCTTGCAAAGATGACTCCGGAAGAGATGGCCAGTGACGAAATGAAGAAATTGAGAGAGAAATTTATAAAGGAAGCCATCGATGATGCGCAACTTGCAACTGTACAGGGCACCAAAACAGAAATGCTCAAATGTGGAAAATGTAAAAAGAAGAATTGCACATACAACCAGTTACAAACAAGGAGTTCGGATGAGCCTATGACCACCTTTGTGCTTTGCAATGAATGCGGGAACCGTTGGAAGTTCTGTTAAGACTGCTTGTAACCCTAGAACTATAAGGATCTTTCATATGATACATATATGTATTGCGTAACTCTTATTATATGTTTTAATGAAGTAATAATTTTTGGTTTGCTTAATTATAAAGAACATTAATGATGCTTGTCTCTGACAATCATGTTTTCGGATAAGGTGGTTATAGTGTAACAAGAATAAATTAAAGCTTAAGTTGTGTATTTAAAATTTTAATCTTTTTGCTCCTCATCTACTTTTTGTTAAATATATTATGAGCCAAAAAGAAAACTCTTAATTTTTCTGATACATTTGGATGGATAGTGTGTCACTCGGTAATCGCCATTATTTTTGGATTGTACTGTGCTTACCATCAGGCACAGTGCAGTAATTTTGCCGTGCTACAATAAAAAAAAAAGCTGAAATTTGTCTTAATTAAAAATGTAATATATTAATTTTAGTTTTTCTTTACATTTCGACTTGTGCAAGAGAGAAAAAAGCCTACATTAATTAAATGTGTCCACGTTTGAATAACATGTTCATTTATTCATCTCATTATATTTATTAAATATTTGATACACAAATATATGGAGGTTGAACCCTAGCCTCTTTTTTTGCCAACAAAAAAGGTATTACTATATGCTCTGTAATTGTATACTCTGTAGTTTTCTTAAAAGTAATTTTATTATTTTGCCTGTAAACATTTATTTTGTACAATAGTACCCTCTGCTTAGTTGTTACCAAATTTTATATAATCACCAATGGTCCTGGGGTTGGGGTTCACATGGGTCGCTATGATGTGTCGAAAATGCAATAGTAAATCTGTCATTACATTTCAAAGTGATTTAAATCCAATTTTAATTGTTCATATAACATATTTAATTTTTTTAAGATTTCTAGTTTTCATACACTGAGAACAAAGTTCAAATTTTGGTGTCTGTAAGGTTTTTAGCTTTTCTTTTTATTATATTCTATTTTACATAGATAAAATTTGAAGATCTTGAAAAATAACTTAAATATTAGGCACAGCTACAATTGTATATAGCATTTTGAAATGTAACAACTCAAATTATTTGCTTGATTCATCATTTTAAATATAGGTTTTGCGGCACAGTGAGATCTGGCACCAACCTTAATTTGGATGCCTGCCTGAACCTAAAAACACTGCATGTCCAGTGTTGAGTGTTCTAAGAAAGTGCCAGTCGATGGTTGGATTCTACCATTTTAAAACTTTCAATAATAATCCAGTATAATTTCAAATCATAATTTATTAATATGTTATACATAATAGGAATGTGCACTTTTTAACAATATTTATTTATATAAAATTAACCAAATAGTACAAATGTTTCTATGTAAAAATATTTCAACACACATAAGACAAATCTAATTTTGGCTATAAATATATAGGAGGTTATTGACCTATCACTCTACATTTTTTTTTTCGACGTCTTGCATAGTTTCCTTGAATACAAGTAGTTATTGGAGACAATGATTGTAGTATACGATACATTTACTTTTAGATTTTTAACTTGCATGACACTGGCATAATTGATGCATTTATAAATAGATGGCATATAAAAAAAATCAATAATACAATGATTAAAGAACGTACAGAGGGTTGTCTTCATACTTTAAACAAGCTACGTATGCTTGCCAATATATTTATACGTAGGTACGTATACAGTACACTAGGTAGTGTATTACAGAATTCTCTTCTATACACAATCAGAGTACAATCGTCTTTACGTTAGTTTGAAAATGTTTTGCGCTGATATATCAAACGAATATTGCGAATAAAATCGCGCAGTTTTGCGACTCGTAAATCTATATGTATGAATATGCAGTAGCTATTAGAAATTCATACGGAAAGAAGTCTGTGGCTAAACTTGCAAAATAAATGCACACGCGCTGTGAAAAAGGCCTTTTATGAGAGAATTTCTAAGTCTCCGTTCTGATCGTTTTCCTGTGAGGAATTACAAGAATATTTCTGTGAGAAATTATAGTATTCTTTGAAACAATGAGGAAACTTATCATTATAAGTTTAATAAGATTTATTATATGAAATAGAATCTCATGATTTTTTTTGTAGTAGAGAATGAATATGTTCTCACTCTACTTATGAAAATATTATTCTATCAGAATTGGAGATTATTCCACTCAAAATCTGGTTGTTTTTACACAGATTTTCATATGAGAACTCGTTAATAAATATTTCCTTCTAATATTGTAATTGGTTTAAACAATGGATAAATCCAATGTTCGTGTCATTTTTATATACGATTTTTTTTATATCAATGGACGCATACGAACAGGTGGACCACCTGATGTTAAGTGATCACCACCGTCCATAGACACTAGCAACACCAAAGGAGTCGCAAGTGCGTTGCCAGCCTGTATTTGGGGGAAGCTTGACTCCCGACGCTATCACTGACCGAATTAAAAGGCAACAATGCAAGCACTATTACTTCACGTCGTCACTTCCTCGTACTAAGAGACAAATGAAGATTTTAATTACATCAACTTGAGACAAACTGGACTGGACTAAGAACTGACTAGACTAGATTTAACAAATATGGCGAGGAATTTTGTTCATATTAATACACGAGATTTAATAAAGAGATTTACAACGCAAAATACAAATAGCGTGAATAAAATGGTTCCGCGTGTTTTCGTAGTGCGACCAAACGCTTTGTTCAGGGTGCAAAAATTAGGTAGGAGAGCTTCTGTTCTCTATGATAAATACAATAAAGAAAATTTTAAAAATAAAGCTACATACAATAGGTTTGCATCGGATATTCTAGTGCATTGAGCACAACATTATTGTTTCAGAATATTTATAGAAAAAAACGTCGTTACTGGTATCTATGTTAGTTCCTGTAGGTACTGATAGCCGTTTCCAAGATGCGCTCGGCATGTCAGCGTGACCAAATTACAAGGAAGAAGGGTTTGCACCTCCACTAGAAGTATTATTATGCTGTGTTTTGCACTCTTATGTAAATGTACTGTTTACACATCATGTAGACATTTTGTTTACCTTCTACTTCGGTTTTTATTTTAGAAATACTTTTGCTTCGTATCGAATCACATGCATAAAAAATTGGAGAAAAATAACTATGTATAATAAATAATATGCGATTATCACTGAATTCAAAAAAATCTTTAAAAAAATTTATAGTGGCTACTTAGTCAGCTTGCTACTAATTCTGAATTAAATCTACGTATAATAATTAGTTTAATCTTCTAAAATTTTGATTATAATAGAGGTTAATTAATACAATTTTGGGTAAGTTGAAAGTATGTCCAAAACTTTTGTTTCCTTTGACATATCGCCATAGAATTATGAAACAGTTTACAGTTACTCTGACATATCTTGTTGCCGATACAAGGTGTGTTTAAGTACATTGTATGTCGCACTACTTATTGTGTGCGTATTAGCAATTCTGAATTAAAATTATATTTATTAAATATTTGAATTGTTAGTCGCGTTCAATTACTCGTAGTCCGGTGAAGCTGTTAAGAACTTGTTAGGTAAATAGCGTAGTCAGTTCGAAAAAAAAACAGTTCAAGCACTCAGGTTGCACAAAAATATCATTGTAACAATAATAACAAATAAACAAATTGTGACTTAACAAACAATTTTATTCCCACAAACGGGCACTCCAAGAATATATTTAAGGCTAGAATTGCTTTTTTTTTTCGAACTGACTACGCTATTGACCAAGCAAGGTCTTAACAGCTTCACCGGACTACTAAGGCGAGCGCTTAAGGCACTCAGCCGATAGCGTAGAGCTAGAATTGCTCCTCACTCCTACAATGGGGGTAATTAAAATCGACATTATCAAAACTGCTCATGCAAAGAAATCATGCGAATTCTGATGATTATAGTTTATCGAGAGTAAATAGGTAATATAGTGAAATAAACAGAGAGTCGCATCTGTACGTTCTTTACTCACGTGTAATAGAGAAATCAGAACCAACAGAATACTAAGGTTAATAATTCCCGTTCGGACGCGCGCGATATTTACTAATGCGAATTAAAAATCCTTGCATAATTAATAGCTGTGCCCTTTTCATTGCTATATTCAATATATATGTGAATGTTTTGCTGTTACAAATACGAACGATCAGGTTGATAGTACGCGAGTACATATATCATAAGCAGAGTGGACAGAATACAACGCTGACGCTTTCAAAACGCTCGTATAAACATAAGTACATTTATAATGAGACGTATAAAATTGAAACCCTTGCAATCTGCGTTGAAAGGAAATGTATAAAAACGTCAAGATAAAAAACATGCTTTTGCAAAGTGTCCATCAAAACGGTTTTTGCAAATAGCTTCATTTTACTTCTATCAGAATCTTTCAAATATAATATGTATGTAGGTTATAATACTTAGGTTATACACTAGTTCAGACTGAGGGCAGAGTATGCTCACACTGAATTTTACTTTAATTCTGCATAATTTACGTAGGCTAAAAATCTTGTACTTTGTAGCTTTGCATAAATGTAGCGTAAACATTCTATATTAGTATAAAAATACATAGTATTATTGTCTATTTGATATAAAGAATTTCAAAGGAATTTGGTCCGTCGAATTGTATTCACTGTTTTTTATCTGTAAAGCATAGATTTTTTTATTTCTCACACTCTTTATGCTGAGTATGAAGTAAGATATTATATCGAATCAACTAGCACTCAACAAAAACTGTAAGTGCCAATTAACTATTTTTTTTTCAATTTATTTGTACATCTGCAAAATACGCTCAGTATGTTATATAGTATTGTCAATATTTCATAATTACATACACTATGTGGGATTTTACCAGAAATTATGGAATTATTTTTAGTATTTAATCCTAAAAACATTTCAATATTTGTGTTTTTTTTTTGCCAAGGAACCGATTTACTCAAAATTAATAAGAAAAATTTAAAAACCTACATATATTTAAATTCATGTTAGGTTGTTTTTTACATTCAAATTATTTTGTTAAATAATAATTACTTTGATATATATATATATATATATAAATAAATCGCGCATACATATATATAATAAATATTAAATATAATCAGGTCTACGTAGGTATTTGTTTTTTTTTCTATCAACGTGTATGCAAAATTTAATAATGATGAGTTCAGTAGTGAAATCCTAACAAACAGACTAACATTCGCACTTATAATATTAATTAGAATTTATAGAAATAAAAGTAGGAAAATAAAAAATTATAATGAGTAATTCTTTATTAGTATTTAGTAATTATTTTCGAATTCTTACCGATAATTACTAATTGTGTAAGTGAGTTCATTGATATATTTGTTACGCTGTCAAACTCTAACTACTCAACCGACTATTATAGAATTATACATACACATTGTCAAGGATATAGAGAAGGGCATCTCACCCAGAAGAAAAGTATCGTTCCCGACGGAAGCCGCGAGCAAAAACTAGTAGGTAAAAACTACATTATGCTTGACAATATGATACTAGGTAATAACTCAGAACAACAATGTCCATGTAATTGTTTTTCCATGAAAATCTTCGAACCATATTTGAAAGTTCATATTCAAATATAAAACCAACAACGATAGGTACGCGGTGAACACAAAGTGAGCCACCACTTGGCAACGTTACATATAGTACAATATAAAAGTAACGGTCTCTTCAAAATAAAGGTTGCCACAGCACGCATATTAATTACGACCTAATGAAAATTATAATCACGTATTGTGAACAAAACATTTATCTAATAGGTATTCCATCTAATAATAGGTAAGTATTTAAATATTGTGAATAAATTTAAACACACACGAATATTCATTTCCAATCCTTCTGCGATATTTCACAATAGATTCGCCTAACGTCAAGGTTAACATTTTTTAATATGCGATGTTACCAACTTAGATATTTTAATTATTATTTGGATTTCGTTTCAGAAACATATTTCACTTAATATAATTTTAATGAAGGATGACCTAGGATTTTTTTTTGTTTTATTAGAGTCGCTTCACATTTATTTCAAATTAAGCGTAATTTGTATTAACACAACTGATCAGCAAATCTTTATATATAAATTTCTTCTGTGCGTGTGTATGTCACTGAACTCCTCCTAAACGGCTGGACCGATTTTAATAAAACTTTGTGTGCGTGTTCCAGTGGACCGGAGAATGGTTTAGATTCACAATTGGACCCGGTGGCGTTGCGGTTGACTTTTAGGATTTTTTTATTATCAAGGCAGGACAACGTTCGCCAGGTTCGCTAGTATGCATATAAATCTAGACAGATTTAAATAGGCGAGAAGATAACATAGTTTAGCCGCGTTGAGAAATTGAAAAAAAAATACTTGAGGAAAACTTATAGGTTCGCGTCACCGATGACCTCGACATGCTCATAACGTCTTCCCCTTGCGACTACCAACGGGTAGTATAACGGACCTGTGTGTGTAACATTGATATTTTGTATTTAGCTTGTGCAGCCCATCATATGTCCGATTAATTAATAAATTGCTTAACAATATATATAGTTATTGCTTGGTGTGCCAATAAATGTAAAAACTAGACGAATGTTAATGTTCAATTTACAAATTACAAAATAATTACGACTATAATCGATTGCAAAAATAAAATTTTGAGTTTTCACTCCTTATGACTGTTTCGACTATTTTTTTCTTACCATCGACGAATCGAAATCCTTTATTTATAAATCTCTATTCGTCACACTTTACGCTCTTTTTATCTACAATATTTATACAATACTCAGTATATATAACAAAACTTATATATTAATATGTGAACAAAAAGTTTGTACCTCCAATTATGATCGAATTTTGATCAATGTACGCCAATAAATTTTAATAAATTCCCAGGTGTAGGATTGACAATTTATGGATTATGTTCATAACACAAAAGTAAGTGCGTGGCCTCTCGGCTCAGTAGTCGTACTTACTAAAACTAGTAATAATATTGTTCTTATAGTGATTTACCTTGGGCCATAGATTTAATATAACTACGTTAAATTGGCAATACGTTGACTAAGGCAAGACCAAACATAGAGTACAGTACTATACATGTAATAGTGCTACGTTAGCTACATCCAGGCACTGAACACGTCACGACAGTTAATTATTTCAACAAAAACCTAGGTTACACTTGTAAACCTGCAAAAATAAGTAAGATTTTTTTCATCACAGTTGGGATTTGGCTGATGACGTATACGAAGATAGTCTCGTATTGTCTCGCGTTAATATCTCATATGTCATGCGCTTTCGGAATCGCATTGTCGATTTAAAGTCCTCGTCAATATATTTGGCCACTCTGAATTATCCTTAATTGTATCTAATTAATTATTTATACTTATTTTGTGTCGATATATGCACCTACAATATAATATAATATGTATTTACACCTAAATTTGTATTGTATACAGCGATATTCAGAGCGACCAAAATGTTGGGCGAGGAGGTATATATTAAATCTATACCTCAAATACACGCTATTTATAAATGTTAAATATTTTGGTATTCTGTTTATTAATTTAGTCAAGTACATAATTATCTCTTAAAATATAACATATATTGTTTTTAATCTCATTTAATTTCTATAGTACATGGTATAATTACACATGAATTATATTTTTATGTGAATTTTGCTTAATTTAAAGAATTGCAACCTCAAACTGAACTCAAATCCTGAAATTCATCATTGATTTGTTACTGTCTCTAAAGGCTTATCAAATCAAATCAAAATACTCATTATTCAATTTACGCCCTGAGAAGGCACTTGAACGTCAAAATAACCGGAACCAGTCCGGAAAACCACCCAGTCATCGAGAAGAACTGGCAAGAAACTCGATCTGGTTTATCTTTTCATAATAACTAACATATTTTTTGATTATTACAACATAATAGACACATAAAGCTACATTCGTTTTAGTGGCTGCACAGAGAGAGGCGTCACTTCCAGACGTCGTTATCGTTCACATATTGATCGACCCTGTAATAACCTTTATGTTTGGAATATCTCTTAATGTTACTAATTAAACCCTTTAATCTGACGCTATTTATTTGCGGCATACGTAAGAATAATGACAGTGCTTCTGCAGTCCTACTAGTATTACTGGTTTCAGCATGAATGGGTCGGCTCGTCCCGGGTAGTACTACCCTCTCATAGAAAACCGACGTGAAGTAACAGTGCTTGCATTGTTGCTTTTCGTTCGGTCAGTGAGAGAGCCGGAGGCCCACCTCCCCTCCCCTCTCCTCTCCCTAACCCTTACCCCCAAAGGGTGGCAATGCACTTGCGACTCCTCTGGCGTTGTTAGTGTCCATGGACGGTGGTGATCACTTAACAGCAGGTGACCCACATGTTCGTTTGCCACGTATGACATAAAAAAAAGTCCAAATTTGCACAGGCCTTGTGACTCTTCAATAGGTATAGAACATTGAACATGACTAATTTGGACTTTTTAAATCCATATATTATTTAGAATTAGATCACACTACATTTGATGTTAAATACAAGTGACCTAAGATGGTAGTAAATGTGTCAAGTTTAGAGGACTGGCTCTCGAGTGCATTTTCTAGAGCATAAATAAGTATATGGCAGCAGAGTTTCAACTCAAACTACGCTATAAATTTGTCACGATATTTTCCTTCACCGTCAGCTCCGGCTTATTACAGCATTCGAAACTACATGGTATCAAACACAGTACCTCCAAACTGTTATGAGTCTTATTAGCTATATCTATGATTCATTTTAATATGTAAACAAGTAGTATATAAAACAATGCACGCAATTTTATAGTACTTTCATGCTTCTTTATATGCCCGTATACACCATTCATATTGCAAAACTGGTGAAATGTCTGTACGAAGCCGGAAGTTATAAAAGATATTTGCCTAACATTATTATCAAAGTATATGTTGTCAATTGTTTAATGACCTAAGAAAAGTATGCGGACAGATACTGTTTAGAGGCCTTAAGATATTTGACATGGTTTATAGGTGTTGTTACGTCACATTATGTGTGCGGGACCTACACGAATACCAAACGTTTCAAATTTGCTTATTGAACTTTGCGTTTGCGTGCGCATAATAGTCAACGCTTTCGCACAATCTCCTTCATTTTCAGACCTTTACTGGTGAGGATCGTGGCCTCGCTGGTGGAGACTGTCAACGAACTTCCAATTCCGATCTACGTAGAATGTTGTTTATAATTGTTCGGACACTGCCCAATGAATGCGCGTGACCTTACCTTACAAATTTTTTCTACCGTTTCTTTTTATCAAATAAAAACTCTATTAATAAAATACTTATCAAAATAGGTCGGTTTACGATAACCGCTCTCGTAAAAAACCAATTAGCATACTTTTATTTTTACTTAGGTAAAGAGAAAATAAAACAAATGCAGCTTAGATTATTTATAATTTAATAATAATTTATTGGTAACAGGCATCTACTAAGTTTTTATCGTTCCTTTAAGGGTAGAAATTGTAGTTAAAATTTCGTAATTACCTCATATTTTCACTTTTTCCACGAGTCGATCCAAGCCTTAAAACTGCGAACTGCTTGAAGTTCATTATATATAGTTAACTGTATAACACTAGCTTAATAAGAACTTAGAAATGTAAAAAAAAACAAATGGATTTTTTTTTTGGTTATAACGATTTTCACATAATGCGAATGCTATAAATTCCACGTGATAAGGCCTCAACAAGTGAACTTGTATTAGAATTATTTCGATCTCATAAATATAGTCTGAAAGCATGAGAAAAACCGAAATACGAACGATAGTGTATACATACATGTGAATACATAATATATAGTGACTTTTGACACTGACGTATGTCATTTTATTTGCATTTATTTTTCTATTATAGTTTTCCTATTTTATATTTTTATAATGGTTTATTATATCTAATATTGTATTACTATTAATGAGAAAACTCTGAAACCACGAACCTTAAAAAAAAAAAACAGAAAATGCAGTCTAAAGTTAGATAGTTTTCCGTTACATAAAAATGGCAATATAACAAGCAACCCTTAATCTTCAAAAACTTCGTTTTTAACCGGAACAAACAATTGTAAGGCTAAAAGAGCCCATCAGACTTCGCAACTATATAATAATAATCATAAATACAGTGGTACAATAAAATAATCCCAAGGAGGGTTGATGTCAGGCAGGTGGCCGATCGTAAAATTAAGCCAAATCATATACCACAACATGAGAAACATGTTGTACCGACCCTATTTATGTGGGATAAGGGTAAGAAGAAGAAGAAGTGAAGAATACATGTGTATACATTTTTAAAACTCTTATACAATATTTCGATCGAACTTTTTTTTTGGGTTACATATCATTACGCTTATACATAAGGACTAAGCAATAATAATTAAATTTATTGGAGGTACCTTAAAATCGATAAAACAGCTGCAGTGTAGTAACGTGATATACAGTTCTAGTTGCCACAAAATATAAAATCACGAGAATGAAATTGTAAGTACAAAGAGTTTAAATATTGCTATGATATATTGCTGGACTCGGAATTCAGCAAAAGAAACAAATAGAATAATCAGATGAATAATTTCATCAGCCACGTTATCTGTGTACAATGGTTTCTAATACAGATTGTATATATCCGAACAATGAGTCTCTGTAGACAATAGTATACTTTCACTGTATAATTTATCATAGATACGTCATAGGCGTATTATGTTAATAAGCGCTTGTGATTACCTCATATTTTTTTCTAAATATTTTGTCTACGAAATCATCCACGAATATGAACATTCAATATTACATAATACTTTTCTAATCACAGTTCCAGTTAAACCCTTCTAGACGCAGACATATCATAAATTGTTGCTATACAGGCAAACAAACGAGAAGCCAATAAAGGAATGGGGGTCTGAAGTAAAAAAAAATGGAACAAAAGAAGGTACAGAGTAAATAAAAAAGGAAAAGAATTAATATTAACGTCTAAAATATTAAAAAAAGAAACTAAAAAGTAAGAAAAAGAAGGCTATAAAGGCTATAACAAAACTGAAATAATTTCAAGTTTATTTGAATAATACAGTACTATATGTAATAATTTGCTTTATCCAGATTTTTAATAAGACGAAAAAGACTTTTTTTTATGTAATAGTTGGCAAACGAACAGGTGGCTCACCTGATGTTAAGTGATCACCACCGTCCATGGACACCAACAACACCAGAGGAGTCGCAATTGCGTTTGCCACCCTTTGGGTGGAAGGGTTAGGGAAGGGCGTTGGAGAGGAGCGAGGAGAGGGGAGGGGAGGAGGGCCTCCGGCACTCTCACCGACCGAACGAAACGCAATAATGCAAGCACTGTTACTTCGCGTCGGTTTTCTATCAGAGGGTGGTACTACCCCGGGCGAACCGACCCATTCATGCTGAAACCAGTAACGGTTTAAACAGGTTAGTCAAGGTAGTCAAACAGGTTTTTATATTTTTCAATATTATCAAAATACATAAAATTTCATTGTTAAGAATCTATATAGATTAATAGATAGAGATCTGTCGTTGTACGTGTATCACGTTAAAACCTCTTGGGACATATTAATCAATTCTTTTTATTTCGTAGAAACTTCACCCTTATCAAAGAAAATCACGATATTTTCATTTTATATATAGTTGTAAAAGTTATAAAAATCATTAATAACACTATGTTAACACTATGTTGTTCTTATTTTTCCCCTTACACATAAAATATATTGTTAAGTAGCTGTACCCGCAGATCCGCACGCTTTTTTTAAATTGTATTAAAGAATTATAGAATTGTCAGACTATGTACAATTACAGAAACGCTCTTTAAAGACAATTGTAGGTACGACGCGCACGCCACTAAAAGTAACATGTAACGTGTACAGTAGATATATAAATACAAAAAGCGTACCAAATGAGGTTTGTCATCAGCAACATCAGTCATTTGGAACCTTAACCCACCATATAACTACCCCAGTGCTCACTTACACTGTATAAGGAACTAACGAAACACTTAAAATATTATATTATATTAATTTATACGTTTACATTATATTTAATATACATTTCCATTATTATAATTAAGATTTTGTGACTATACAAAAAATAAACGCTTGTCTGTTCCGCAAGAAATTGTATTATGGAACACTATACGTAATACGTTTATAATCTAAAATCTTTTTAGGAAGACCTCTATTTCATTAATGTTATTAATAATTATAATGTCGAATTGTAAACAAAATAATCCCAAGGAGGGTTGATGTCAGGCAGGCGGCCGATCGTAAAAATTAAGCCAAATCATATACCACAACATGAGAAACATGTTGTACCGACCCTACTTATGTGGGATAAGGGTAAGAAGAAGAAGAATGTCGAATTGTAAACAATAAGCTGATAATTATTTCTCTTATTAAAAATAAAGAATGAGTTGAAATCTTGCTAAATTTTATGCAGACAAAGTCGCGGGTAACAGTTAGTCTAAAATAGAATAACCTCAATTACTTTTTATTAGGTTCGCTGTCTACCAGTGAAAATCGATGTAACCGTTTTGGTGACAGCACAGCGGGCGAAGCCACGGTTAACAGCTAGTTTAAACTAAAATTGCTTGAATTACTTTTTATAAAATCAGCTATCTGCCAGTGAAAGTTATGTGAAGATCAATCGAACCGTTTTGGAGATAGCATTGCGGGCGAAGTCACGGTTAACTGCCAGTATAAACTAAAATTGCTTCAATTCATTTTTATAAAATCAGCTATCTGTCAGTGAAAGTTTCGTGAAGATCGGTTGAACTGTTTTGAAGATAGTACTGCGGGCGAAGCCACGGTTAACAGCTAGTATAAACTAAAATTACTTCAATTACTTTTTATAAGATCAGCTATCTGCCAGTGAAAGTTTCGTGAAGATCGGTTGAACTGTTTTGAAGATAGTACTGCGGGCGAAGCCACGGTTAACAGGTAGTCTAAATTAAAATAGACTAAATTACTTGAAATGATGTCCGCTATCTGCTGGTGAAAGTTTGGTGAAAATTGGCCCAATTGTTTTGGAGATAGCATTGCAGACGAAGCCGCAGTTAATACCTAGTCTAATTTAGAGTAGCCTAAGAAACCCGCTGTAATTTCAGCTATGTGTCAGTGAAATTCCTGTCAAAATCGGTCTAGCCGTTTCGAAGATTACCCGGAACATACATACCGACAAAAATTTTAAAAATTGCATTTTTGTTATCAGTAGCGTATATACTTTCGTACCCAAGTAGTAAAAAATATTTATTTTGATATTACATACAGACACTTCATTTTTATTATATGTATAGAAGAAGATTAGATGAAGTAATAGTATTTATCTGATGAATATTATTCCAATGTACCGAGGTTATATCTTTATTTAAACCTTTGATGTAGGTTGCTTTTAGGCTTAAACTCTTTAGACTTAAAAGTGTCACTATTTTGAACCCCCATCGTCAATTAACATCAGGTAAGTATAAAATACGATAAAACTCATAAACAATTTAAAAATACGATTTTTTAGGTCGACAATTAAAAGCAATTCTGTTCTTTTTTTAAATAAAACTATTAATATGTTTGTATGTCTTTTTTATTTGACTATTATGTTATAATCAACACTAGTAGTGCCATCTAGCGGCACAAATGTGAAACGGATCGGATTTATCTATTATGCGTGTACTTTCAATATAATCATTTTTTTTTCTTCATTTGTGGTAATATTTATTCATTTCAATCATCGTTAAAGTTCGAAAAATATGTTCCGACCCAGATCTTGATTTATGGAAGTTTGTAGGTATATAACTTAGGGTTTACTTTCTGTATATACGCTCTTGTAAGGTGTTATTCGAAATGTATCTTCAAATACCATATCCTTGTATTTCCTTCTTTACCACGCTGTGTCGTAGTCATTTTAAACATAGCCTTTTCACTATATACATTTTTAATCATTTGCGATGGTTCTATATGTATCTCTTGTGATAACTTATTTATGTAGGTAGGGAAATGTGGTTGACCCATATATTGGTCGATATTGTATTTATGTATGTATTCATGTTTTTGGTATGTGTTCTGTGATATTTGTTGTATATAAATCTCAGGTGCGTTCGACTCTACAAGCGAATTATTTTCAAAAGCGTTCGAGTTCTGTGTAGTACTGAAAAATGGATAATTAAATGATATTAAGAAAAATAGCAACTGATTAGTAGATGTGGTATTATTATAATAACTAATATTACATTATATTAATAAACTATATATCATTATTCTGTTATTGGTTATCTGTTGTCCGTTATTATTAGCGATAATGGAAATTATCGGTCGGTGTCGTAACGTGTGAATAAGAAAGCATTATGTATAGCCAATAGGAGCGAATGGGAGTGATTACATTGCTCACACTCAAACAATGAATGTTCATTTCATTATCGTGTTAATAACAAAAAAGTATATCACCTAATAGCAGAATAATTGATAATAGTTACTGAAAAATAACAAAATAGCGTTATTCATTATAGACATGTAGTAGTTATAGTAATCTATACTAATTAAAGTAATGTTGACTTTCTGTTGCATTATTATCATGGTGAATTAAAACAAACCTATGTTTGCCTTCGTAAGATGTTCCAAAAATAAGTTAAAGATCTAAATATAAATGTATCTAAATATTCTTTGAAAGATTCTTTTAAACTTTGTGACTGTCATTAATATTTTCTACATTAATATTTTCATACATTTTTGAAGGTGGTAGAGCCACGTCGTAGCTATTACTGGTTTCAGCATGAATGGGTCGGCTCGTCCGGGGTATTACCACCCTCTCACAAAACACCGACGTGAAGTAACTATGCTTGCATTGTTGCGTTTCGTTCGGTCAGTGAGAGCGTCGGAGGCCCACCTCCTTTCACCCTCTCCCTTCCCCTCCCCCATACACAGGCTGGCAACGCACTTGCGACTCCCCTGGTGGTGCTAGGGTCTATGGACGGTGGTGATCACTTAATATCAGGTGACCCACCGGTTCGTTTGCCGCCTTTTAACATAAAAAAAAACATTAACATTTTCTGATAATTATGGATAATATTTTTAAATAAGACTTCTTATCTTGGATATTTATATAAAATAAAGGTACTGCTATAGTCTGAATGAAAAAATAGAATAATTGACTTGGCAACCAAAAGAATGCATATATCATAAAGAGAACCCATAGATAAAAATTAATCGAAAACTTATTTTATCGCTTACCATTCATCCATTTTATTCGTCTGAACCCCTTTCTCTATACCATTTTGTTTTGAATTATGCAATAATATATCATCGTTAACAACGAACCCTGTTACATTACCATCTTTCATATAAACATCGAAAACTGGTACCAGTGGATATCTTGTTGTCTTTACTTCATCAACAGTTTGTTCTTCTACATTGGAAGTAGTAGTATCTATGGAAGATTCAACATCAGCTACGATAGTTTCCTCATCGTTTGTACCATTCATTTTATTACAATCATGAAGATCTTTACCCATCTCACTATTAAAATGTATGTATCCACTAAATTCGATATTATTATCAGGTAAAAATTCTACCATCTCTTTATTTTCGTATGCTAGACTTTTTTGAGTTTCACATTCTACATTTTCATCATTATCTTTGGTTAATTCCAATTTTATATCTCCTTTTACACTGGTTTGTTCATCATTAGCAACATGTTTTATGCGATTATCATCAACAGAGTCTGTCACAACAGTTTCGTAAGCGACACAATTATAATTTAAACAATTCTCTGCACTTTCGTTTGTTTCAGATACTGTGTCATATTCATCATTTTTATTTGCTGTAGTATAGTAAGTATTTTCCTCAGCTACGTTATCATTATATCTATGGGAACTGAGAGAAAAAAATATTAATTAAATCTTTGAACTTACTATGCTCCACAACTAAGTGATTAAATCATAAGTTCCCAAACTTTTTTGCCTCCTTATGTGTAGACCCCACGTTTACCGGGCATACATATTTCTTTGCAAATTTCTTTTTGCAATGCAAGTATTTATACTATCATATACACTCACTTCCGTAGAAGGAAAGCCAAAATTAAACCCATGACCTGCTTGCATGAGGCATTAACCCCCAATGGCATTTTATGGACCCCAATATTTTTTCACTGCCATCGACTACTTTAACGGTTGTTGCTGACCCAGGATTTCGATATATACAACTTTGGAAATCACAAGATCAAATTATAACCTACTAAATAAAAGTCATTTAAGTAGGCAATACTTGGGTATGTACTATTCTAGTCATGGAAAAGTGAAATTAAACCCATGAACTGCTAAAATGAGGTTCACTACATACATTGACCTCAATTTGAATCTTCTGGACAACGATTTTTTTTCCAATTACACTGACCCCTTTTACAGGTCCTCATCGACCCCTAATAAACGATGCCCTAAAATTATTTGCAATGATTACAATAATTTTAAGGGAAATCGAACAACACGTGAAGCGGTACTGTTGCAGGCCGGCATGATGACGACGACTACCGTTGGTATTAAACACCAACAGTCACCGTTCTTTTTAAACTGTACCGTACTTCCAATCAGATATCGCGTACTTATTTTACCCGAGTACTAAAAAAAAAATCTTACCTATCGGCCAACACAGAAACACACTGGTCTCCTATCCATAGATTATTCTGTATTTCAGAATTTAATGATCCTCGTACAACAATTACATCTTGAACGCTCAAATCATCATTCATTGTGTTCTCATTTGGACTACGTATTTTATTCCTGTTACCTTTTAATACTTTTGAATCTAAAATTATTCAAATTCATTTCTATTTTACAAAAACCATTATTGACAGAACTAGGGGTGTATATGCGGTGTCGAATAACATCATAAGACTTAAGACACCCAAGCCAACCTCACCTGCACGTGGTGCACCCTGCTGAATAACGAACGAGGCAATGGCGAAAGCGGGGTGGTAGGGTTTTACAGCCTGACTGGGTCGCAACCACCGTGTGTATGGCGAAAAACCCCGTCATAGTGATTCGCTTGTGCGGATCGCGTTTCGGGATCAACCTGTGCATATCCAGCTTTTCGCAGGCCGGCATGACAGCGGCGACCGGCGATGGATAGTGTCATACAGTGGTCGTCATTGTTTTTGGATTATACTGTGCTTATCAGCAGGCATAGTGCAGTCATTTTGCTGTGCTACAATAAAAAAAAACTTTTACTTGCAAAAGATAATTTATAGATTAATATTAATATTACGATAATTCACGGTAATATTCACGGTATAATTCACGGTATAAGACATTTTTGTGATTGTAAACATACAAAATGGATACTATAATCTATTTAATCTAATTACTCGATTTAAAAATATATACTAGAAATAGCCACAATAATGTTAGTGTTGTATAAGAATATCTATATATTAATACGTGAAGTCTAATCTATGTATCCCTTTTTAACGGAATTGGGCGAACGGATGAACGTGAAACTTGGCATAGTTAAAGTTTATATGCAGGAGAAGTGCAGAAAGCTATTTATTTTATATAAAATGCATTAGAAGTACATTAAATTAATTAAACTATGCATTACTCACACTACTGCTTCAATTTTACACAACATATACACAAATGTAAATAAAAGACATTTTGACATCTGTCAATAAAGGACTTCAAAAAAGGTTGTGAAGGAGGTTGCTATGCTCGACTGTATGTATTACTTTACTCTTACGTTCCAATTACCCTTTTTCATTCTACATGATATTATAGATATTAACAATGATATTATAACATACAACTATTATTATAATATATGTATCCCTTTAAAAATCAATGAACTATGGTCGAATGTCGACCACTGGACGCCCACTAGTAAGATTTAAACTGTAAGAGTACTTACATTTTTTTGCAGATGACTGCTTGATAATTGAAGAATGTGGATCGTCCGTTTTATTTACCAAATCAGTATGTAAACCTACATCTGTGAATGGAATAAAACAATTATTTTCTCTAGTTTTATTTATATTAAACTACAAATAGACTCTTTTAAGATGTTACTACAAAAGTTACAAAGGTTTTTACTAACTTTCTAGATTATCTTCTGTACATTTCTCATTTATGATATCCCCTTCTAAACATGACTCATCCACCACTGCAAACAATTCATTACATATTATAAAACGAAATCGTCTCCCACCTCTAATCTGTCTGTTCGCGATAAGCTCAAAAACTACTGAACGGAACTGCATGCGGGTTTCATCAGTGGATAAAGTGATCCATGAGGAAGGTTTAGGTATATGATTTGTCAAGGTTTTTTCTATTATCAGGGCGAGACAACGTCAAATGGGCCCGGTAGTAATTTAATAATTTGAACTGCTTATTTATTTAAGGCCCACAAAACTGAGTTCCATGATCAAAAACCCTTTTATACACGAACCCTTTTATATGTGAACACAGCATGCATAACATAAGAAGACAAAGTCATAGTATTAATACAAAGAAAAATTAAATTATATTAAACATTTAAATACATATTTTTTCTAGTTTTGAGGCCAAAGAAATACAAAAAAATATACCGAATTTGAAGTGTAAACTATTACAAAACACACAAACAACGCAATTTGTATAGATATTGTAATTTTATATGTAAACCAAGGCGAGATACAACCGGAGATAGTCCTGCCCTGATCATTAGTAAAAGTAGCTAACTAATAGCTAACTAACTAGCATCAGACCGCAGCGAGTGTCTACTACCAGGTTCAATTATGAATCTAAACTATTCTTGAAATCCGTCCGGCCGTTTAAGAGTTCACTCACATACACACGTACAGATGAATTATATATATAAAGATAAGTCAATATAAAATAGTTCAGTATCATTTTCTCTATTTGTCAACCGATTTACTTTATTTATCATGGTACCTAGTAAAGTATCTAGTAACTATTAGCGAGCTTATCAGTAAAAACAAATGTTTTTTTTTATATAATAGGAGGCAAACGAACAGGTAGGTCACCTGATGTTTAGTGAGCACCACCATCCATAGACACTTGCAACACCAGAAGCGTCGCAAGTGCGTTGCCATCCTTTATTTTACCGGAGGGGAAAGGCGGAGGGGGAGGGGAGGTGGGTTATCAGGCGCTCTCACTGGTAGTTACTTATTCCTCATGTTGAAACTTAAAAAAAAAGGGTGTGTCGTAAAGACATTTTCTTAAGAATGACATTATTCATAAAATAGAACAAATAGTCAACGTCACGCGGTGTTTCTAGGTGGTCACCCATCCAAGTACTGACCGCACCCAAAGCTGCTTAACTTCGGTGATCGGACGAGAACACGTGTTTTGTGTTAGTTCAATGCAATTAATACGAGGGTAGAGGGATGAAAAAACAGACTCCATAAATAAATACTCATTAAAAATTAAACCAAAGAAAACCTTTGCAACAAATTACAGGTAGTGAAGGAAAAAACCTTAAAAATTACCGAGCTAGAAACTCACTACTCATTTTCACTGATAAATCCATAAGCCGTTCTTGAGAAATGTGCCTCTTTTCTAAATTTCTAAGCTTCATTGTTCTCTCGATTTGATAGAAAAATGTACGATTCATATTGAATCCTGTTTGCATTTCCACATATTTTTTTATTTTGTCCATTTCTACTTGTAGTGTGATTAAATCCATGATCTGTAAAGGCAATTAAAACTATAAGACGTTACCAATACATTTTATTTATTTTTTTATTCTTAGTAAGGAATTGGTTGTGAATTTTATAACTAATAGCAGGGTATAACCATCAGTTTTTTATACAAACTTAAAAAGTAATATTTAAAAAATAACATCTTAATACATACAAATAAAGTATGTACAGTCAATGATATTATAACTATAGATACGTTTTTTTTTTCGAAGTGACTATGCTATTGAACTAGCAAGGTCTTAACAGCTTCACCAGACTACTAACTATAGATACGTCACAAGCGCTTCGACAGTACCTTGTTAAAACTTGGCTAGCTAGCTTCTTTTTTACAGCTGCCCCGTTAATCAGCCCATATATAAGCAAAACATATAACTATTTCTATTTCACCATCAATATGGAGAATATGACACCTTACTTTCATTTTTTTTCGACAGTATACGCATGTGTGCGTCTTCGTGCCATTTGTTTTGTCAAAATATCATGTAGGTAACTTATGTACTACACCTTTTGATTTATAACTAGCTGACCCTTGCCCACTTCGTTGGGCGGTAATAGGCATTATCAAGCTACAACTTTTTTTTAGAACTCAATCATATATGTCTCATCGTTATGGCAGCGTTCGTAAGAAACGTTTTCGTTACACGTTCGTTAGTTCGGTAGTTCGTAAGGGGTGTCGAATAACATCTAAGACTTGAGACATCCAAGCCAACCTCACCTGCACGTGGTGCACCCTGCTGAATAACGAACGAGGCAATGGCGAAAGCGGGGTGGTAAGGTTTTACAGCCTGACTGGGTCGCAACCACCATTTATATGGCGAAAAAGCCCGTCATAGTGATTCGCTTGTCGCGTTTCGGGATCAGCCTGTGCATATCCAGCTCTTCGCAGGCCGGCATGACAGCGGCGACCGGCGATGGATAGTGTGACACACGGTGGTCGCCTTTATTTTTGGACTGTACAGTGCTTACCATCAGGCAAAGTGCAGTCTTAGTTAATAGCTTCTGCCCCCGACTTCGTACGCGTGGAATAGTTATTTTGGGCTAACACGCAGCGGAAGCTCTGAAAAGGAAAAAATACCCCGATTTTGCAACATTCTTCATTGCTGCTCCTATCCTATGGGTTTTGGCGTGATGATATATAGCCTATAACCTTCCCTGATAAATGAGCTATATAACACTGAAAGAATTTTCCAAATCGGACCAGTAGTTCCTGAGATTACACCTTACAACGTCACAAACTCTACCTCTTTATAATATTAGTATAGAAGTATAGATATCATTGATGTACAGTGCTCCTCACACTTTTAAATGTGCTGAATCTAAGCATAAATACATATTATATATATACAACGTGGACAGCTTAGGTTAAATAATTCTCGATTTTAAATTACTATAATAATATATTGACTTTTCGTATTAAACTCTAACTCTTGACGATATTATGTGCTAGCTTGAATTTAAAGCTATTTTCAGAGTGTCCACACTTAATATAATATGAGGATTTTATATTAAGTTATTGTTAATTCCTATTGACAGTGACTTTTTAAATAATTTGTAACTTATAAATAATATATTATTTTTAAAGGGGCTTCATCTATCTTAATAAATAATCTTAACTTACCTGACCAGTTTAATTTTCTCACTTTGATTACTATAAGAGCTTATACATTTCATATCTGTGGTAGTCATTTTACATACCTCTTCCTTGATGTAAGGAGGGAGTCTCCTGCCATGCTGTAACTTATAAAATTCCTGTTCAGACAATGGATGATCATGATGATTGCATACAAACACAACTGTCAGTTGTTTTTCATTAGGCAAATGTTTCAGTTTTATCTTGCAAGGACAGTTTGTTTTTATATTGTTTGTTCTGAAAATAGAAGTATGATCCACTTACACTATACACATAGAACTCATATGTTTACAGTGATGACAGCTCCAATGGAAAATATTCTAATCACTCTAGTTAAATGTTTTTCAAATCTTCCTGTTATATATATATATATATATATATATATACTAGCAGGCCCGGCAGACGTTGTCCCACCCTTATTAAAAATAAATCCTTGAAAAATTATATACCAAAACATTCCCCGTGAATCACTTTATCCACTGGTGAAAACTGCATAAAAATCCGTTCAGTAGTTTTTGAGTTTATCGCGAACAGACAGACGCGAAAGGGGACTTTATTTTATACTATGTGTATATATATAAATAAAACGATATAAATCTTTGGTTGCGCGTGCATGATGCAAAAGCTATTGAATAAGTTTTGACAGTTTTTTTAACCCCATAGAAAGTAGTGCCAAATCTAAAAAATGTTATCAGGATAGGTTCATTAAATATACTGTTAATAAAATTTTAAGAAACTATGATTTTTATATACATGATGCATTTGCTGATGTGCATTTTCTTGCTGTGGAGAAGTGGAACAATGATAGTGCTTATATTTTTCTTTGGACATAACATATATTTTTTAAGAAAATAAACAATGCAAACGAAATCACGGGGATCAGCTAGTTCAATATTAGGAAGCCCTTTTCTATATTTCATGATTTTACGGTGACTTTAATGTATCCTGGAACTCTATATAAGAACACTTAGACTTGTCTTCATTTCTAACTAAAGAACTCAATGCTATTCAACAAGACAGGGTTGTTTAAAATTAATGAACAGATTTTAAATAACAACTCGGAAAGAAAATGTCACTAAAAGCTAAACAGTTTAAATCACAATGATCAAGATAGTTTTTTTTACAATGTGGCAGATTGATGTGCTCATGAACAAGATCATTTAACGCACACAAATTTGCTTTATTCTAGTCATTATTATATGATAATTGATGACTACCTGATACCTGTAATTTTGTCTACATTTTTAATTACCTCGATAACATATTTATTGTACAGACAAAAAAAAACTAAAAATATTGTAATGATCACCGGTTAATGTACGTATGACACCAATAGATGTCATTAGTTGTTACGTTGGCGATTGACATTGATGAGGTGATTAAATGCGGGTATGAGTAAAAACGGATTTTGAGAAAATGAACGTTTGATGAGACGTCAAAAGTGAAGGTTTAATCGTTTTGTGCATTGTAATAATAAAATAGTAAACTTGAAATCATCACTGTTAAGAAACGTATATATTAGTGGATCGTATTCGACACGGGGTAAGCTATGTTACTTATTAAAGTGTGTAGCATCCAAAACAACGTAGCTTCGATATTAATACATCTTCATGAATTTGATTACAGTTTACCGAAACGCCCTTTAGAAATAGATTGATATTTCTTTATGCGTAACGGAGTGCATTGAAAAAAAACCAATTTTCGGCATATTTGGAGCTGTTTCTCCGTCGGTGCTAACCGAAACGACGATCAGCGTCTACTGAGGCCATCAAGGTCTACATACGTGAGAATCCTCAAACTCATCTCCGTTGAGGTCGAACCCGCATCATTACAATATACGAAAACTCTTTAGTAATTTGTAGTGCTCACAAAAGTCAGTTTCTTAAATAAAGATATTTATATATTTTTTTAGATAAGGAGGAAGGTTTTTAGAATTAAAACTAATAAAATATTGAAATCTATCTGCATCTATCTATTTCACAATGATAGACCTCTTTCATTTTATTTATGTATTTTTCAAATTATGATAAAACTTACCTTTTTCTCAGTCCTTTTTTTATATATTTTTCTTTGTTTCTAAGATAAACACATGTATATATGTAAGTTTCACGCTCTGTATTTGATTTTCTTGAATCTGAACATTTGTAATAGAAATACCATCTCTTTGCATTCTCATTTAAATATTGTATAAAATCATTATGGTTGTCAAACTTGTCCCCTGGTTTTACAAGTTTCTCATCTTCATGTAAAAACAAATCGGAATGTTCCGTACAATATTCAATGGCCGGTACATAGACAATGTTGGGACCAACTGCAACATTTTATATTCGATTTTTTTTCAAGCACTACCAAGTATCGTTTGACGTAAAGCACAGTGCAATTCAAAAACAACAATTATTACTATCTAATAACCCTTGTTAGTTGTTTTGCTTCCTTCCTGTGCTCAATCTTTGAAGCAGTTTGATTGAGAGCATGGATAAAGAGTTTGCTTCAAGTAAAGGTGACCATGTTAAATACAACTAACACTAAGGACCACATCTTTGACTCAAAGAATCTAAAAATCGACTAATATATGACCATCCTTTGATCCTTCTACAAACTATACTAGATGAACAGATATGTGAAAATTTTAAATTAAGATGCATTTTTCCTGGTTACCTAATTTTGATGAAATAAAGCTTAATTGTTGCTCTGAAAATCCCAGATAGTGTCTAATAGTTCTGAAGATTGCTATGTTTGAGCAAAGAAAAAGATAAGTTAAAAAAAAAACTTACTAACTAAAAATAATAGTACACAATAAAATACTTACATGTAGTGTCCGAATAACTGTAAATATTATTTTTCTTCTGTATCACTATATATTGTGGATTATTGCATCTAAGTCCAGGAGTACTGAAATAACAAAATCTTTATGTATAAATTTCTTCTGTACATGTGTATGTCACTGAACTCCTCCTAGATGGCGGGACCGATTTTGATGAATTTTTGTGTCCATGTTCCAGTGGATCCGAGAATGGTTTATTATTATTTATTAATTTTTTTATTATTAAGGCAAGACAACGTCCACCCAGTCCGCTAGTATCTTATAAATTACAACATACTTTTAATAAGTTATATATATGTATATATATTACATTTTCTTTATGTACACTTGGTTATCAAAATATTTAAAATATGTATTATTACATCCCACCCCTTTAGGGGTAGACACAAAACAAAACAATTTCCCACTATTTTTATGTCAATTCTAAATAATTATTTGGGTACATACATATTAACTTCACTGCAATGCACTCGCCGACCTCTACAGCTCTGTACTTGTTTCGCAAGTCCAACCTGATTACTTTTCTCAATTTTACTGTCTTGGTTCTATTATTTAAGGTTAAACTTTCAGAAAGAAGACTGCTCCAGCCGGCCGAGGCAGTGGTCCTCGAGCGCATTTTGGTGGCATTCATACGTAAGTACCATTATTTGTTTATATGATGTTGAGGTTTATGTTTTATTAATGTTTGAATAGTCGAATATAAATTGCAATGAGCATAATTATGCTTCTACACCAATTATAAACACTATCACATTTACTTAAAATTAACGGTCACAATAGGCAAAGGTTGTCCTGTCATAGAACTTTAGAGGTCATGAATAAAAAATAATTTAAATCAGTCAAACCGTTTAAAATCATAAAATTTCAAACATGCACAAAGAGAATTTATATATTATAATGAAAGTAATTATTAACACTAATAATACCATAACGGGTCAAATGACCCATTTTGAACTTTTGCATTGAAAATACACGTATAATCTTATTACTTCTGCAAATTTGACTTTATGACTATTTCTTACTAATTAATCTACAGTTCTTAAACTATTTTTATATTTTTTTTGTTTTGTTAATGTTGAGTAATGCCTGGTGTATACCATTGTCTACCACATCGGGTCATTTAACCCCGAAAACATTTTTTGTTTTATAAGCTTATAGATAAATATTGTTTATCTATTGTAGACAGTAAGCTGCACATTTCTGCAAAGACTGTTGCGTAAAGTAGTTCAATCAAAATAGCTGAGAATAGTTTCAAGAAAATATCAAAATTTTAGATTGAAAGCAGATTTTTAGTGTAAGAAAAGGTAGTAAAAATGTGAAGTATTGGTAAATAGTTTATATTTTATTTTGATAGCTTTATTAATGACACAGGAATATATAAATAATATTGGGGTTATAATAGAGTTTTCGGAAATCAGTGGATATGAATTTTCTGAAAACAAAGATAAAATGGTTACGAATGAAAATGAGTTTGCATCTACCGATACTGACGATGAAGAGGAAAATATTGTGAATATCGGTTGTGGACGAACAAGAACAAGATTACTCTCAAGTTCTGAAGAATGTCAAGTAGAAATGAATGAACAACATGTTGCGTATGATGAATCTGTTTGGGAAGAAATACAAGTAGGTGGCACACCCGGAAGACCACCACTTCATAATATTTTCAGGCAAGAAGTAGGCCCAACAGGATATGCAAAACATGATATACTGAAAGGTAAATTTAGTACTGCATTTTCATTGATAATTGACCACCGTATTATGAACCATATAAGAACATGCACAATAGAAGAAGCCAACAGAGTTTTAGTATCCGATTGGAGTTTATTCTCAAGAAAAATTAGTTGCGTTTATTACAGTTTTATATGCAAGGATGCATATGGAGCAAATAATTTTAATTTTTTTTGTGGAATAACATATGGGGGCCTAAATTTGTAGAAAGAAAGATAATATGGCAAGATTTTCATCGAAGATTTTTACTACAGATAATTGTACTCTCACAATCTATAAAAGCAAGCCAAATAAAAATGTACTTTTACTTAGTTCTAAATATAAATTTGTAACAGTAGAAAACAATGATAAGCGTTTACCTGAAACTGTTTCATATTACAATAAAACCAAATTTGCTGTAGACATGACCGATCAAATGGCGAGGAAATTTACTACAAACTCTTGCTCTCCAAGTTTTTTCAATATCCTTGATTTAGCTGGCATAAATGCCTGGATTTTGTACAAGTAAACGACAGGAGATCATATCTTGAGACAAGATTTTTTACTCAAGCTAACGTTAGAAATTAGCGCCGATTTCAGAGAAGCCCGTGGACAACCAAAAGAAAAAACAAATACGAAACAATCGTTGCCTAAGTCTACTACAGAGGCTAATCAACGCAAGAGGTGTCAAATAGGATACTGTAAACAAAATAAAACCAACAAAATGTAATGCTCTAAATGTAAAAAATATGTTTGCGGAAAATGTACGATGGACACACTTATATGTAAAAAATGCGATGAATAAAAAAAATCTTATTTTTGTGTTTGTAATAGAAATTGTCAATATACTATTTTATTTAATTATAATTAAAAAAAATCCTTTCTAATATCTTTTTCTTACATTTAAGTAGAAAACATACATTTCGGGTCATTTGACCCCATATGGTAAACTAGGTATCTATTAAGTGTTGGTATCATTAGTGTTAATTTACCTTGTGAGGATAGAATCTTTTACTTCAACCTTGACAGCGATTTCCTCAGAATCTGAGTTGTACAGATAACAGTGATCTTGTGAGACATGATTTTTAGAAGATATCCTATTGCAGATACTCCTAAAATCAATTATTTGCTTATTAAAACTAATCTCGGCGACCATTTTGTTACAATTATATTACATAGATAGTTAACCCTTTATATCAGATATATCATAGTAAATAATATATTGTTTCCCTCGGCTTACCTTTTCATGATTGTTGATTATTGTTGTTTTGATTTCTAAAGTATTTATTGAAATCTTATTTTCTAGATATGACACACAGCTATAAATGACAATGACAATTATACTCAACAGATTGACATAACTGGACTTGTGCATCAGACATACAGGTTATCACACATAATTCATGGACAAAGTAAGTTTAAGATTATGAAAATAGGAACATGATTTAATAATATACGAAAGAATAAACGTAACGTACCATAAATGTTTTCGTAAATAATATAATTAGCTGGTACCTCCGTGTGTCGATCTACGTTTTTTTTTCTTTCGTTATTTAAAATATCAAGGGAATTTAAAAAATTCCTTGAAAATATATTATGTTCAATTCTACAACATTAGTAATAAATTAAGCAATTATTAAGTGACTAGACAAAAGTTTCTTATAGTCTAGTATTATTATTTTCACGCTACTATTAAACAAACTACACAAGCTTTCACATTAGAATTCATAGTTCGCAAAAAGCTTACGCATAAAAAAATATCAAAATACATAGCTATTATACTCTTTTTTTTTCTCGAACTGACTACGCTATTGTCCCGACAGGGTCTTTACTGCTTCACCGGTCTACGCTATTATACTCTTTTTTATTTATAGATAATATACTTAATTTAATAGATATAACTTTCCTTCTCTGAAGTCGAATGAAAAAATAAAGATATAAGACTAGAGCAATTATACAATAGCCATATTTAAAATATAGTCCTTTTATGAGTCGACAAAATAAGCATTATCACGCCTATCTATGATCTATATCAACTATCACTCCAATGCCTAATCATAACATAACTTCAAGAAAATATTTCTTTTAGAGCATTTCTATTTCATTATTCTTTATAACGTATATATTTTGTGCATATTGGACTTGATAATCTTGTTATCAGACAGATGTTTTCTGGCAACATTGTCCGTGACATTAGAATGCCATGGTATGCCTGCCTTTTGTTTTCTGTCAAATATAAAAACAAAAATAAACAAAACACGTGAACATCATGACCGAGAAAAGACGTTTATTAGGGGATAGATATTATAGCAATTAAAATCTCCAGTCCTGACTTATAACAATGATTATAGCTCTGCAGACGCTTATCTTTTTCCGTGAATCACTGTTTAGCGCACTAGACCGGCTCCTTAGGCCGTATTACAAAAGATTATCTATAGCATTCAGCAGACAGAAGATGATGAATATGAAGAACAAGTGTTTTCAGTTTATGATGATGAGAGAGGAGTTGTTTTCTACCCACCAATGTACGCGCAGCGATATGCTGCAGTCAGTGATTGCCTTATGGACGAACGCTGGTGTGGAAAACTTGAGAAGGTAACGTGAGTTATGTAAATTATCTTTATTTGTTGTTGTTATATTTGTTATGTGTAAACCTGTACTAAGTATACAATAATTATAAAATTCAGAGTATTGTTTGTTTGAATGTGGAAAGAACTCATCAGATTTGTAAAATTATTTCCGTTGTATATCCTAACTATTAGGGTAGGTTATAGCCTAATGTGATTGACATAATGTGAGTGTTAAGAACAAAACCATTACTTCAGAAAATGTAAGTCAGAACATGCACTAAGTGAGAATTGGTGTATGAGTATTTAGTATTGTAGAGTAGTGCAAAAATTAAGACATGCTTGGAATTGCAAGGTACACCTGGTATTCAAATGAAATGGACTACTGTTTTATTCTTTGTATATAATAAGGACACAATACTTATTTTAAAACCGAATACATAGTTTAAAAATCCTAGTAATTAATTTTAGTACTTAACTAACATTAAAAATCTATTATAAAAAATCTACTAAATGTGTAATTTACATGACCCTTTCTCTAGTGACTGTATGAAAAACATAAAAGTATGTACCTAAATGCTATGTATTTATGTGTATGTATGTATTTAATATAATAATTAAAAACCTCAGTAGTCAATGAGAATTCAAAATAATATATATTTCAAAAATTTCATCTATTTTTTATTCTCTTCTAGGTCATAGACCTTGGCTACCATGACATGAGTTTTGTAAAATACTTGAAAGAGGTTCCTGGTATTAAATGTATTTTTGGAGTAGATATAGAAAGTATACCACTTCGTTGCTCATCTGATCTGTTTGGATGTGAAGAGTATGTACCAAAAAGGGAGAATCCATTGCAAGTGATTGTAAGTAAATTTTTACTTTTTAATTTGATAACTTTAAATACCTGTATCAATAATTAATTTGACGTATATCTATTTTTGATTATTTAAGGGATTTGTTACAAAGGAATTATATTGAGGTAAATACAAATACAGTATACAATATACAGTCAAAATCTCTTAGTGGTAGAGCTACGCTGTAGCTATTACTAGTTTCAGCACTGAAGGTGGGAGAACCACACTGGCTATTACTAGTTTTAGCATAAATGGGTCGGCTCGCCCAGGGTATTACCACCCTCTTTCAGAACACCGACATAAAATAATAATGATTGCATTGTTGAGTTACGTTCAGTCAGTGAGAGCGCTGAGGGCCCACCTCCTTTCCCCCTATCCTTTCTTTTTTCTCCTTTCACTACCCCTTCCCACATACACAGGCTGGCAACGCACTTGCGACTCCCCTGGTGTTGCTAGTGTTTATGGATGGTGGTGATCACTTAACATCAGGTGACCGACCTGTTCGTTTGCCTCCTTATGACATAAAAAAAAAGAACGACATTGAAGGCTACTCATATTTTGTTGTAAAAACTGATAGTCGTAACAACCAGTGAAGTTTTCGAGATATGGCATTCAGCCAGGCCCTTTGTTCTGTGTCAATATTACCGATATGTTGTTCTAAATAATATCACCATAAACATTTTATATATATCTATAACTTGCTATAGTTTTATGTCGATTCGAAACTGACATAGTAATTGTTGCATTACCTTTAGGAATGAAAGAAAAACAAAACAAAAACAAAAGATGCTACAAAAAGGTGTTTTTATAAAATTTTATAAACACAGTAGTGCTAATGGTTTTTAGACAGTAATTTTCCAGTGTTATTTGATTCCAGAGTTACAATATACAATATTTTGTGTTACACAGACATGTCGACAATGGAAAGGCTAATTATATAATTTGCAGAGAATGTCTATGGATAGTTAATCAGTTAGCTTTTCCAGTATTTATATTATCCCTGATTAGTCAAAAGTTACTAAACTAACAATTGTGTCAAATGTTTTTTAAAGAATTTCTCTTTGTTTAAAGTTATATTATTAAAATTATAATAATTTCAGCTCTTCCAAGGTAACGCAGCAGATCCAGACTATAGACTGATAGGCTGTGATGCAGTAATTGCTATAGAGATGATTGAACATATGTTGCCTCATGATCTAGACAGGCTTGTGCATACAATTTTTGGATTTGTTAAACCATGGATTGTAATATTTACCACACCTAATGCAGATTTTAATGTACTGTTTAAAGCACTGGAGAGGAACGGCTTGAGGAGGCTAGATCATTTTTTTGAATGGACAAGAGAACAATTTAATGATTGGTAATTGGCCATATTTTGTTCCTTTTTTTTCAAACTGACTACGTTATTAGCCTAGCAAGGCCTTACCAGCTTTATCGAATTACTGAGGCGAGCCCTTAAGGCATTTAGCTGGTATATTTTGTTCCCATAGTGTTATTTTCTTAATTTATATTAATATGCACCAAAAACTAGCAAATATAAATTTCCTAATCAACATATTAGTGTTACTAAGTTACTACTTTACTTTGGGCTTTATTAAGCTTATTTATAATTTTTCTAAATAAAGTTAAAATCAAGTTTTCCGCTAAGACATAATATAAAATTTGTATCACAATAACTTCTGTGAAAAAGAGTATTTTACTCAAAATTTATTTCCTGTTTTGTTCTATTTAATCCTACCCTTAAATAAGACAACTAGCACTTTATTATACATTTTATTTACAGGTGTAGTAATATAGTGTTCAGGTATCCACAATATTCAGTGACTTGTAGAGGTATCGGTCCTGGGCCACCTGATACTAAACATCTAGGTTGTTGCAGCCAAATGGCTCTGTTCATCTCCAAAGACTACCATAAACAGCAAGACTTGAATCTCAATAGTTTGGCGTTGGTTGCAAGTAAGAATGTATATTTAATTGTTTGTAAAAGAAATAAAAATTTTAAATGTTTAAAAGATGTGATAGTATATAAGAAGATTTGTCTGTAGTAAACTAAGTTATCTAAATTAATGGTTATAAATAAACTTTGGGGTAATATTTTATTACTTTTGGAGATAGGAATGTTGTAATCACAGCTGTTTTAACATGCTCCGCTAAAATTAAATTTTCATAGTAATAGATTCAATTAATTGTGTTTTTTTTTCAGATACACCAAATCCTAACAACTTGAGCTATACGATTAGTAGTTCTGATATTGTCAATTCTTATACAGAAAATTCCATTGCATCGAATATGTAAGTGGTTTAAGCAAATTTGCATTTTCAAATTACCTATGTACGTTAATTAAGTAAAGTCAAATTAAAAGTGACGAAAGTAGGGATGTGGTAAAAAATGAGATAAATATATGGCATAAGAGATATTTCGAATATAGTTTAAATTCTCCTAAAAATGATAAAGTAACTATCTTCTTTATATGTGGATACAATTAAAATGTATCTGATTTTTTTTTCAATATACACATTATAGGTCAACCATACTTTACCTGCTTTGGTTTTATGTAACTATATTTGTATTTTCGCTGAAAGTTCTGTCAAGCATAACAACACATATCTTTTTTTTTTCATATCATAGGTGGCAAACGAACAGGCGAACTTGCTACACCAGAAAAGTCGTAAGTGCGTTGCCACTCTGTGATTGAGGGAGAGGGAGGGGAGGTGGGTTATCCGGCGTTCTCACTGAATGAACGAAACGCAACAATGCAAGCACTGTTACTTCACGTCGGTTTTCTGTGGGTCGGGTGGTACTACCCGGAGCAAGCCGACCCATTCATGCTGAAACCAGTAATAGCTTCATCATGGCTCTACCACCTATTCAACTTTTATCATAATTATACAGTGATATACTTGTACTAGCTAATTCCCACCTGCTTTGTTGATGTTTAATAATAATGGCAAAGAGTCGATAAATCCAAAAAGCAAATGTTCTAGAACCATCTACAAATAATTCATAATTGAATCGTCCTACTCATGGTCTCATGGTTACTGAATGGTCTCGGGCTTATGCCAATACGTTTAGTAGTTTTGACATGTTGAAGCACCAATAAATAGAAGTGTATTTTGCTTATAAACTAGATTCTGACTGCTACTTCGTCCGTGTAGAATTGTTATTTAGAATTAACGCTCAAAAAAACAGATTTTGAAACGTTTTTCATTGGTGCTCAGCTCCTATTGGTCTTAGTGTGATATATAGATCCAAGTAGTTCCTGAGATTAGCGTGTTTAAGCGAACCATTCAGCATTATAATAATAGTATAGATAGAAAATATCTCAACAATTAAGACTTCTCTTTTGCAGTATTCAATCCTACCCAGAGTTACTTTTTTCTGAGAGACAATCTGGAGTAACTATTGTTATCACATCTCCATCTTTCTCCCTCGATTCCCCGGAATACCAAGATAAAATATCGCAGTGTAATTTAGATTCCGAAGTCGGAAAAAACTTTCTTATGTTCGACGATGAACAGTTGTGCTTTGCTGTTGTGATGCCAAGGAGAATAATTTACAATAAAGTGTATGAAATCGAAAACATAAATAACAGGTCGAATTATAATTTAAAAATACTAAACAGATAATGAGGAAATTAGTAATTAAATGTCTTTGTTTAGTTTTAGTATAACATATTGAAAGGAATACTGTCAAGTGTCGTTTGTTTATATGAAAGTGACAGATATTATTACATAGACCGCGTTCCACTAAGCCCTCACAACGCTTCACGCTCACGACCGCGAGTTTTCCCGTTCCACTTACTCCCGGGCGCTGCAATCGTACACCCAAATGGAACGCATAATAGGCCGCTCTGAGCGTTCAGGTAAATAATACAAATAGCAATCTAGAAATAATAAAGCAAAAGATTTAAGATGTTATGTCTTAACAGTAAATTGTAATAATTATTGTGTAAATTGAAAGTATTGAAGTATATTGAAAGGTAAATGTATAATTCAATTTTTATTTTTAATTCTAAGGCAATATTTAATTAATTTCCATTCAAATAAAATAAGAATGTCTTTTGAGGCAACAGTAGGGATATTTGGTGATAATTGTATATATTATTGAACTATGTTTTATAAAAGTTTACAAAGGATATGTTTGAAATGAAATCATAAAATATATTTTTTGGTTTAATAAAAAATATTAAATAATTATTAGGCGATTATAAATTAATTTCCTCTCAGAATTTAACGATTCCATACATTTTTAAATACAATTTAAAATTATCAAAACTTACTTAATATAAATATTCTTTACTGCATCGAATAATGACATTTTTACGGTCGCCATCTTTATTGAAACCCCAATTTTGTCAACGCTCACATTAACCCACCTCCAGACGTGGGGCGTCGTGAGCTTCGCGTGAGTGTATGTTATGACGTTCTTGACGCGACCGCAACGCTCGCGGTCGTCAAGTGGAATGGCTAATGTCAAAGACAAGAGCTAAAAGGCTGTTGTGAGCGTTGTGAACGTCTTGTGGAACGCGCCCATAGTAATGTGAGATTTTTTAAATAATAAACTCATTACAATTTATTGTCCAGTCAAAGAAACTAATAGATCATGTAACACTTTTAAACCTCTTTGGTTGTGTGACTTTTTGTTAGTTAACTCTAAAATGGATTTGGTCAAGAAGTCGTCTTATTACAAAAAAGTTAAACACGCGTCGAACACTTGTTTAAAAATAGTTTGATCATCACGAACATTAGTGATATTATAATCACAAAAGAGTGTCAAGATTTTTTGGCCGTTGTTAGTTTTAACTTTGTTTTGCATTAGAATCTTGAGTATATTAAGCGCAAGCCTGAACTTATGGCTGTATTTAGAGCGGCTAAAAAGATTGACAAGTATTGTAGAAGAGTTGAAAAATAGGCATGTGGGACGCGTCTAACATTTTTACTGATAATTGCAAACCGGGATTTTACGTCTGACATTTCGGGACGGTCCTGCAGAATACGTGACGGTTGGTCGCCTTAATATTCATATAGGGTAGTTTAGAATGGTGTGACTCTTTTTAATTCAGCACCGTAACAGGTATAAATGGCATACACAAATGACGCTGGCACAAATAATAATAACAATATTTTAAAATTTTGAATTCATGGAATATATATGTATTTTCTAGCTGTTGATTACTAGATATTATAGACTGTAATTTGTAGATATCATAGATAGCTAAAGATGATAGTTGTTTTAAAAACTGTCTAAGATTGCTGTTTGGTTTTTACTGCTGTTTACAGTATTATAATTGTTTCGAGTTATAACTACAGTGTAAGCTCTTTATAACGTCGTTCGTTATAACGAAAAACTTTCTAGAATGAAGAAATTAGTTCAATTTTGTTGGTTTACTACAAAACCGTTTATTTGTTCACTACCCTATACATAACGAAAAAATACATGCTCGGTGCCTTCAAATTCGTTATAAAGAATTGACACTGTATTCGGAGTGTATATGAAATCGCAATATATTTTCTACACTGGCATTCGGATATTCCGCGTCTCTCACAATATCTACATAAAATACTATATAAATTTACAGATTGAATTGCACCACGTTACAAGTTGATAAATTCTCCAAAACCACACAAAGTATGATGGCGAAGAACAAAATTGATTCGTTAGTTCACACGAGGGAAGTGGTCGATGAAATTCGTCACTTAACCAAGACTCTTAATTTTAATAAAGATAGTTTGAACCAGGACGTTCGACCGCACGTCTGGGCGAATATCAACTGGGGAGACAATGCTCCGTATTGGAACCAGTATTATAATATCGTTAGGGAGTACAACTACCCATTTGAGGTGATTATTTAGTTTTATTTAATTTAATCGGAGTACCTTGGTTATAAGTTATTAGTTACTTTGTTGCTTTCATACAATATTGACATTCCAAAAATGTTTACTCAACATTTTTAAATTCATTAGCTCTGTTTCTAGTAATGTCATGTGATAACTAACTTTTGCTCACGGTTTTACTCGCGTAAATATAGATTTAATCTAACCCTCGGGAGAATACATTTTTTCTGGATGGAAACCCTATATACTTTACTGTACCCGTGATAAGATGTATGTAAGGTATAAATAAACTCACAATCGCATTTATAAAAATGGAGTTCCGATCGGGCCGTCAATGGGAACGAAGTAATAACTGACGTCACTAAATCACGAGTATCGCGCAGCAAAGCGGACAACCGTTCCCATTGACGGCCCGATCGGAACTCCATTTTTATAAATTTGTCCGCTTTGCTGCGCGATACTCGTGATTTAGTGACGTCAGTTATTACTTCGTGAGCGTTCGTTTTCATTGTTCCGATCAGCACACCTGCGTTCTGTTTCTTGGAATTGAGTGAGACCTTTCCTTTATATTTATTTATTGCCTTATTTATTTCTTGGTATACTTAATTGTTTACTTAGTTATTTATCTATTTATTTAAGTATTTCTTTAATCCTTCAGTCATTCCTTTATATATTTATTTACTTCTCAATTATTTATTTAATTATCTATTTATTTATTTGTTGTCTATTTACACATTTTATTTACTTGTCTCGCTGCCGTATTACTTGTATTATTTTCGTCTTTTGTTTCAATTTAAACAACTCTCTTAATCCGGACTCGATATAGTCCCATAACTTACGTTTGGCGTGCCCCCCTGCCCCTCAGGCAGGGAGGTTGTTTCGCGGCCCCCTCCCCCCTCAGGTCACCGGGATGGCCGATTTAGAACATGCTGCTAGGTTCCGCGATTACCTGCTTCAGCAGGGTCCGAACGTGGACGTCGCGACCGCGTACGCTAACTTTGCTGCGTTGTTCTCCGAGAACACGCATTACGTCTCTCGCGTCGCGACCGCTAACTCTTTCGCGGCCCTCTCGCCGCAATCCGCTTTGAACGACGTAGATAGAGGGATTTCACAAATCCCCATACCGAGCTCCAGCTCGGAGGCCGGCTCCGATATGGAGCTCGACGTGGCGGCGTCCGACGAGCTGCCCGCGACCGCGACCTCCGAAATAATCGCGACCCCCGCGCCCTCAGCGCACTCCGCGCCTTCTGCGCACGTAGACGACGGTTTTAAAACCGTCACCTATCAAAAACGCCGCGGATCGCGTTCTTCAGACTCCGACCAGGGCTCCGCACGCCCGGTCGAGAAATGCGCCAATATAGATGGCGTTCGGGTGCCGGCTATACCGGCAAACGTAAGACCGCGGGCGAGCAAGCCCAATTCCTCCTCTGCCTCGCTCTCTCAGACAGACGCATCGGGTTCCGTAGCGGCTAAGAAGCCCCGCCCACCTCCCCCTGTAACGATTCAAGATAAGTCCCAGTGGACCTCTATCTCTAACAAACTCAAGTTTTTGAAAATCAATTATCCGCCCGCCCTTAGGATTCGGGGCGACAAGTGGGACAGGCTTCTGGAGGATCTCCGGCCGTCTCACCTGTCGTACTGGAGACTCACGCGCACTTTAAAATCAGATCTCGCCACTCCGATGCCTCCTCTCGACAGAGGCCCCGGGTTGCCTCCCGCGTTCGATAGTATAGATAAAGCAGAATGTCTAGCCGCGAGTTTAGAGAAACAGTGTTCGCCAAACACTGATAATACTGATGCTGTCCATATCGGATCGATCGAGTCGTCGGTAGAGCATGCACTCGCATCTCCACCCGCGGATACCCTAACCTCGATAACTTTTGATGAAGTTTCAGCCGCCATAAAGCGTCTCAAGCTTAGAAAGTCCCCAGGTCCCGATGGAATCAGGAACGAGGTGCTGAGACTCCTTCCTGACCATATCATAGCTCTATTGGTCTGCATCTTCAATGCGGCCATGTCCCAGGGCCACTTTCCAGCCGCCTGGAAGAAGGCCGTAGTGATAGGCATACACAAGCCCGGCAAAAAAGCTACGCTTCCCGATAGCTATCGCCCGATCAGCCTGTTAGATACATTAGGTAAATTATACGAGCGGCTCCTTCTGAACCGTCTCCAGGTCTCGATTACAGATTTAAAATTAATACCACCTGAGCAGTTCGGATTTCGTGCCGAACACTCTTGCACGAATCAAGTACACCGCCTCACGGAGTACATTTTCTCTAATTTTAATGCCGACCCGAAACGTAAACCGAAACGCACAATTGCAGTTTTTTTCGATGTTGCCAAAGCCTTCGATAAGGTCTGGCATGGAGGGCTCGTCCATAAATTATGTAAATATCACTTACCCGATAAGTTAATACATATTATCCACGATTTTCTCACTGATAGGACTTTCCGTTTTAGAGTGGATGGGGAACTATCCCTGCCCCACCCGATACGCTCAGGTGTGCCACAGGGCTCCATACTCGCGCCCTCGCTTTTCAATCTGTTCATCAGTGACCTACCTCGGTCTAAACGGGTCGAGGTAGGTTGCTATGCTGATGATACCGTTATTTACACTTCCAGCTTGCGGTCAGACTTTCTTAGGAAGCGCATCGAAAAGGCCGTTTGCACACTCGGTGAATGGTTTCGTCGATGGCGCATAGAAGTTAATCCTGATAAGAGCGCCGCGATACTCTTCGATCCTTTACGACGTAATAATAACCTCGAGCCCATCAGGCTATACGGAACCGATATACCTTGGGCCGACGAGGTCAAATATCTCGGTGTTACATTAGATAAACATTTAAATTTCGAGTCACATATAGATAGAGTACGAAACAAAGCCGCTATGGTTTTGGGTCGCCTCCATCCGTTGCTTTGTCATAGGAGTAAGATGTCCCTCAGACACAAGCTCACTTTGTATAAGACGTGTATTCGTCCCGTGATGACATATAGCAGTCCCGTTTTTGCGCATATGTCGAAAGATAATTTTCATAAGTTGCAGGTTCTTCAAAACCGCGTTTTACGTAAAGTGACCGGTGCCCCGTGGTACGTCCGGAGAGTTGATCTACATAGGGACCTAGAGATGCCTTCTATCTGGGCGTACGTAAAATCACTTACGATTAGTTATTTTGAAAAAGCCGCGAATCATCCCAGTCCGTTAGTGGTATCCGCCGCAAAATACGAACCCGTACCAAACGCTGCGCGTTGTAAAAGACGTCCGCGACATATTTTTACCGACCCTCCCGATGAAATAACGGCAGTGAATGATCAGTACCAGCCTGTCTCTCTAAACAGAGCGTGCTCACGCCCACGCCCGCGTAACCACAGATCACGCCGCCGTGGTCTGGGGGTAAATTTCGCTCCCGCACACCAGACTAGGCCCCCCTCGGCAGCAGCTCAAGCCTAGGTCCGTTCCCTCGGCGTGGAGCCCTTGAGTACGCTGCTCGCGCGATACAGTGACACAAAATCTTACATCACTGCGACAACATTACACATATCACCTCCACACACGTGCACGCATACACGCTTACACATGCAGGTGGAAGGGTTTTATTTTTTCCCTTATCAAACTGAAATAGTTTAGAATATTATCCGATACGAAATATATATAGGAGTTGTTGAGGTATGTATGCTTGGTACACATATATGTTTCAACAACTCATATATGTATGAATAGTTAGTTTAGCTTAGGTTAGCTCAGATAGGTCGCGAATTGCATGTATCAGGCAACAGCCAGAGCCGAGGTGTGCCGCGCACCCTTGAGCTAGTTGTCAAAGTAAAATCGGCTGAGTGCCTTAAGCGCTCGCCTTAGTAGTCCGGTGAAGCTGTTAAGACCTTGGTTGGTCAATAGCGTAATCAGTTCGAAAAAAAAAAAAAAAAAGCATTTATAATATACTAAAACCTCTCTAAGTCGAACTTCGATAAGCCGAATATCTGCAAAACTCGAAAAAAAATGTTTTCTTGCTTCAAGTTCTAAAACCTTCATTATTCGAAAGTTCAACCCTCTACACGTTGAAGTAATTAAATAGTCCCAAGATATTTCAGTACGTATTTTCCCTCCGTAACTTGAAAAAATAAATTGGACCTTTGTATCGCGAACATAGCAATGTTTAGTATTACAATCTACTAACTCGATCACTTGAAATTATTTACCTGTATACCTAGAAGAAAAGTAAATTACCGACTTTGTTACCGAAGTTTGTTAAAATGTTTTATCTGAAAATTAGTAAAAATTAAATAAATCTCTATAAGCCGCGAATATTTTGTTATAAAATCCGCCTAAATCGAATTCCTTCATAAGTCGAAAACTCTTATATCTCGATTTTTTGTCGTCTCCATAAAAGTTCGACTTACAGAGGTTCCACTGTACTGTAGTTGGGATTGATATTTTTGCCATATTAATTTTTATTTTGTAATATTGCTGTACAATATTACTTATCAAACTCTTCAGCTGGTGTCAAATATTTGAGTAAATATTCAAATACCTACAATCTCCCAAAGAGTAGCATTTGTGTATGTGAAATATTTGTTAATAATTTAACAAACATTTGCGTTATGCTATCTTGTATCTGTTTTTGGGCGTACATCGAAGCAGCGTTTCTGAATGCAAATGTTTGTGAACATGTTTGTCATTTCGTAACCATATGTAACCAAACATATTATAGACAGAGTTAGTTATAAGGATAAATATATTTGTTTATATTTTCAGACAAAATCTGAGGAATGTCGCATCTTAGACCTGATATCGGATGAGATAAACAAACTGATAGACATGCAATACAACGAGGATTCGTATGTGGATGATAACAAACTAGAAATACCTCTGCAACATCTTATGGGCGTTGTGAAACATATCACAGAGGATGTGGATAGAGTCAAGTAAGTTATTTAATCTATACGTATATAACTATTGTTAGCACTCTCTGTACTACTATTGACTACAGCGGGGGTGTTACTAATGACCTGACATGCCATTGGTCGAAAGTTATCTTCTGGTCGTAACTGGACTGAATGCTATAAAATGCGAGTCTGTCGAGTCATTGGGATTCGGCTGAGTGCCTTAAGCGCTCGCCTTAGTAGTCCGGTGAAGCTGTTAAGACCTTGCTAGGACAACAGCGTAGTCAGTTCGAGGAAAAAAAAGTCATTGGGGACGTTCTTGTGAAAACATTCTTGCAAAAACATTCTTGCTCGGTCGTCTCTCTGGAAGGTTGTATCGCGTGATTGTTGCTGTATTGAGCGAGTTTTTTCCAATTTACATTTGTATTTCTCTGGGTTTTTATGAATTATTGTGTTACTTGAGATTTGTGTTATTTTTTATATAAATCCATTTCTGGTATTCTAATTCCGGAAATGGGATTTATTTTTAATTTAGATTTACTTCTGCTATTTCTAATACTATAATTAAAGTGTCCGTTGCTTATCCCGGTTAAATTATTAAAAAAAGTATTTTCCTTGTTATTTTAGGGATTTACTGGAATGGAATGGTTACGAAATCGTAGACGATGTTGTGATTCACAGTCGATTGATTGTTGACAACGCGTCCGTTTTGAGTCACGAGGAAGGCTGGCAAGAAAATGACACATTATCCGATGTAAATACTCATAAAAGTCCTAAAATATTCATGCTTTAGAATTTATATTCTATCTATTATTACGTTCATGTTGAAAAAAAATACAAAGTGGAATTAGTCATATTTGTATGTGTGATAAATTAGTCTCAGTTGTGTTTCATCCTATTATAAAAGGTTTACGTAGTATGTAAGTTTGTAAGTAAAATTTATCTGTTCAAAACAGTAGTAGTTTAAATATATATATTTTTAATAATGTTTCGTTTTCATACTTTTGCGTGCATTCTGCTTAATCCCATCATCTCGATATTGATAAGGTATGTGTAGAAAGAGAAGAACAAGTATTTTCATGTAGACCTGAAGTATTTAAAAAAAAGGTGTGTGTGCGGTTCACACAGGATAGAAGTGAAACTGCAGTAAATCGACAAAGGAATGAGATGAGTACATATAACAAGGGTAGGATAATTAAAAATGTTTATTTGTTTAAAAATAAATTAATTATTTAGCACAACAAGATATAATAATAGTCGCAAACACTGTTAAATAATAACACACCACGCTGACTTCTTACTAAAAAGCTGTAATACGTAGCCGCATACAGTGTACAATAATATTAGCTCACGTACGTTTCACATATACTAACACACGTTAAATGCTCAAATACAAGCAAGTATTAAACAGTGTGCATATACATACACACCGACATTTGCTCTCTCGCTCTGGTTCACTAATTTTTGTATTTGTGTCTCTTACCTGCCGTATTTTCCGTTGCATCCGGTTTGAAATCACAACGATTCTAAAGAAGTTTCACTTCAAAAATAGTCTAGGTCATCTGTACTCGATCAGTTTTCTTGGGCAAATTTATCAATTTTCACATATTAGCAAATTCTATCGTGGTGGTCGATTGGATTTGGAATGTTAATTCAATGTTCAATGATGACAGGGCATTTATCAACGAATTTTTCGGATTTCGGGTACATTTATTAATTTACATCCGTCATTGACGGTGAAGGAAAGCATCGTGAGGAAACCTGAATCTAAGAGATGTTCTTGTAGTACCAACATATACGGGAAAAATGGAACTTTGGATTTTTCCGATTTTGAAATCGCTAATACATCGTGGTTTGGCATGGTGATAATAACCTTACCTTTAACTTTCTTCGAGATGAGGTCTATGACCCTAGAGTCCCTCTTACATTTTGATGTGACGATGATTCTCAAACTTTCGAACACTCGGAGTAATTCTTAAGGGTATTTTTGTATCTACCATTGGTAAGTTGGAATACATGATAGGCATTGGTATGCGGCCTCGTAGGTTGAGTAGGAATAGTGTAGAAAGTTTGATTGTAAAGATTCTGTTTATTATACTAACTACTTCGTGATCGCGTGACGTCATACAATACTTGCCATACTCCAAAAATATTGATACAATATAAAGTATGTAGGTTCGTTTCACTCAATACATTGTATGTATTTTGCAGTGGGACACAACTGACTTCCACTCTACGTCAATATCTGATGGAAGCTCTATTGTACCAGATTATCATGGTTTGAATTTATATCTGTACTTAATGTATAAATAGATCTTGTCTTGGCAAGAGTTGGTGTATAAAAGTTTTATTATTCATTTTCATTAACACTTTGACTGCAACACCCTAATCGCCCGCCTCTTGTAGGATGTCACAGATGAATTTTTACAATTGTATGAAAACTAGCGTTCCGGTCTCAAATGACCACTGTGGCGTCACAAGTGGACCCGTGGCCGGCCATATATGACCAACGTGGTAGTCCAAGTGTTAATTCAAATATACTGTCGCTTTAAGAAAAAGGAGTGCAATCTAACTAGAACACAAATCTGTGAAAAGTCTGTAGCCTGTACCTTCTTGGAAAATACATTTAACTCGTATTTTGATCTAGTGTAATTTGAGAAAAGGACCTCATAAGGAAATATTATTCGATGTACTTGTTTTCCTCATCCGGATTCATATTATAAAACTTAATATTGCAAAAAATGGCAGATGTGCCACTCATTCTTTAAATCGCTGTATAGTCTTAAAACTGTATACGCTTTTGGGGTATAAGGGATGTCGAATAACATCTAAGACTTGAGACATCCAAGCCAACCTCACCTGCACGTAGTGCACCCTGCTGAATAACGACCGAGGCAATGGCGAAAGCGGGCTTGTACAGCCTGACTGGGTCACAACCACCATGTATATGGCGAAAAAGCCCGTCATAGTGATTCGCTTCTGCGGGTCGCGTTTCGGGATCAGTCTGTTCATATCCAGCTTTTCGCGGGCCGGCATGACAGCGGCGACCGGCGATGCATAGTGTGTCACTCGGTGGTCGCCATTGTTTTTGGATTGTACTGTGCTTACCACGCTGAAACTATTACTGGTTTTAGCATGAATGGGTCGGCTCGTCCGGGGTAGTACCCTCTCATAGAAAACTGACGTGAAGTAACAATGCTTGCATTGTTGCGTTTCGTTCGGTCAGTGAGAGCGCCGGACGCCCACCTCCCCTGCCTCCTCTCACTCTCCTTCCCCTAGCCCTTTCTCCCGAAGGGTGGCAACGCACTTGCGACTCCTCTGGTGTTGTTAGTGTCCATGGACGGTGGTGATCACTTAACATCAGGTGAACCACCTGTTCGTTTGCCAAAACTATGACATAAAAAAAACAGGTACAGTACTCTCTTCTCAAGGGTGTGCTATGATTTTTACCTTACTTACTTTTTTGTATATACTTAGTGTCTTCACTAGCAATATAATAAACTGCATATATGTTGATTACTACGATGCAAAAGGGTTTACCTAAGCCAACGCTTTCCATACTTTCGTTTATTTTACAATTGTCTACAATCTCACATTGGTGAATTGGCTTAAGATGGTAACATGCTAAACCTATATGAGGTGTGGCATTTAAATGCAACAGCCGGAATACAGTGTACTATCTCAGAACCATATACTAGAATCGAGGAACGCAATCTAATAATGTGAACTAAAGATCTACGAAATGGTACTCGCTCTCCTGTACTGTTTAGCTTTGGTAGAAATGGACACCGCATAACTCTCTTAACCTTGGGCATAGAATTAAAAGATTTCATGCAATTTTACTTATATGCACCTGTAGGTCGTTGTCTTCGACTTGCCCTTGATAACAAGCTTCGTAAATTGCGCTCCATGCTTACGGCTGATGAAGATATCACAACAGAGTTGGACCGTGTTGTATGCAGGCTAATGAAACTTGCCCTCCGTACTAGTAAAGGTCGCCAAAATCCTCCGCCCACGAGGTGGATGCAGTACAAACTGCTGGACCTATTGACGTTAACGGAAAAAGCGATTGATAGACGGAAGAGACATTTTGTTGAGACTTATTCATTGAAAGCTATTAATTATGGTAATTAATAACGTTTGGTATTATAGATATATAGATAGATATAGGACTCACTATCTATCATTATAATTCAATAACTGTGGAGGGAATGATCGTTCGCTTCAAGAATACCTAAGTATTAGTCCGTAGGGTTTATTTATCAAATCATTGTTCGTGATATCTGTGATTTTATGATTCGTATTGATGAATATTTAATGTATGTAATGTAGGTCTTACATCGTAATGTGGATCATATCTTGTAATATAATATAGGTACATTATGTATGAATAAAGTCCCAAAACACATTACCGATTTGACTGATAGTGAGTTCAAGAACCATGTCAAGCGGGTTTTAATATCTAAAGGCTATTTATTATAGGGTGGATCAATACGTGAACGATTGTGACGTCTGGAAATGACGCCCCTCTCTGTGCATCCACTAATAACGAATGTAAATATTTATGTTAGGTACTGTAAAAATATATGACATGAAAAGATAAACCAGATCGAGTTTCTTGCCGGTTCTTCTCGATGACTGGACTGTTTTCCGAACCGGTAGTAGCTTTGACGTTCATAAGCGCATAAGCGCCTTCTCAGGGCCTAAATTGAATAAAGGATATTTTGATTTTGATTTTATGGGTAATACTAATCATTTTATAACATAGTACGTTAGTAACATAAACCTCATTACTTACTATTTCAATTAATTAATCGAATAAATACTACTTGGCATTACACTATAGACGCTTAATATAATGTAAATGTCTTTTTTATTTGCAATTTAGATGTAGAAGATCAATCCGAAGAGATTATTCCTAATGATATTAAAGGAGACGACACAGTGTAAGATTTTTTTAAATAGATAGTAAACTATGATTTGTAAGATTTTAAAAATAAGGTAAACCTTGTATATTTTAGGAACAGAATCGTTGATAAGTATCATCATTTGGTTCAAGCAACAGGTACAAGTTTTCACGTTTTTTTTTTTAAATTAGAAATGTCGAATAAATAAAGAATGAAAGGTACTTATCATTTTAGTTTTAAATAAAGAATTGAAAGATTTTCCAATACCCAAATATCTATATCCTGACATGGAATTGACAGATGATTCTAATGTTACAAGCACAGAAATTCTGAAAGGTAATATTTTTAACATTAACAAAATAAGTAAAGTAATAATGGGGAATATTTGCGGTAATTATTTAAAATAATATTTCTAGAAAGTGTCGATAGACAATCACCGAGTTTGATTGATCCGGAATTAATCCTTAACGAGAATACCTACGAATTTGGTCTAATTGATCAAGAAAAAATTAAATTCGATAGAGTTCGTAATTGGATCGAAGAAGATAATATAGAAGTCGTGTCTAATCCCAGTAACGCTTTCGATAATAGTTCTGGTGATACAGAAAACAGCATTGACTTCAATAAAACTTATGGGAGTTATTTTAATACTTATGATATTGATGATTTGAGTGTGTATAAAACGTTAAAAAGAAAAATTGTTGAGGATAAGCGACTTGAAGATAATATAAAGAATGTGAAATGTAACAAAGTTAAAATCATTAAAAAATTAACGCGAAAAAGGTCGTATTGTGGTAATTTTGTCCGTAAAACCAAATATTTTAACCAAACATCTAAAAGGCGAAAGAAGATTCATTCTACGGCTTCAAAACCGGTGAGCACTTTTATTTTAAAAATCTAAATAATTTTTAACGTTGATATATTAGAACGATAAGTAGGAGTAATTTTATCTATATAAATATTGACAGAGACATATTAGTTAAGTACATCGTCCTCCTCTCTTTATTAGCTGATTTTTTTTTGTATAGTTAAGACGAACTTTAGTGCTATCAATAAAAAAAAAACTGTAAATAGAAAACATTCTTCCACAATACTGAAACTTAAGAAATTATAGTCGAATTTTGACGACTAAACGATCACTAGTTGAGTAAATGGTCAGCCAAAACATCTCTTTATAGATTCCGGGAAGTCTCATAGAACTGTGTCATCCAGAGTTAAGTGAAGATAAATATTATGATGGCTATCAAAGTCCAATAATAGTTGATAGTCATGAAAGAAATGAAAATAATAGTGAAGTAAATAATGTTTCTGCAACCGAAGAAAGTTATCTAATAGCAATAATTATGGAAGACATGGAAGAGACTATAGCATTGCGACGTACCATTGGTACAGATCCATTATCAGAACAACTTGAGTGTGAGACTGTGATACAGTGTATTAACCATGATACCAGCTATAAGTTTTGTGAGGAACATGAGCCTGCTACAGAAAATGTCGAATCACAAACGATATTTTTGAACGGTTAGTTTTAATATTTGTAACTGCTTAAAAACGTCTAGACAGTTACATACATATAGTAGATACAGATTTTTATGTAGGAAAATCAACCATAGATTGGAAAGTCTTATCACATATCGCAAAGGACCCGAATATACTGGTAACTCTAATTTAACTATACTAGAAATAGGCTAGAAATCTTTATAATAAGGAAAAAACATATTTACTATAAGTATTGTTACCAACTATTAAATGGATAGTTCAAAGCTCAGATCACGTAATATTTTTTAAATGATGTTAAGGATATACTGACTAAACAGACTTGTTTACATCATTCTATTATGTGTCATGAAATAGGGTTATTTTATTATTGCATAAGTACTAGTCCATCAATACTTAAGGCAATTTTATTTTATTTGGTGCTATCTTTTTAATTGGAAACTATTAATTTAGGAAAATTTAATTTATTGGCACCGGAGCCAAAGCACTACAATGAAAATAGATTGCTTAAATTTGTATCTTTATTTAAAATTGTAATCTGAGTTAGAATCATCTTTTTTTTTTGAGATGATATCTTATGTTTTAGATATCAATGAACCCAGTACATCTAAAGGCATACGTCATATAAGCATGGACGTGCAATGCGGACCGGATAATACGGCCCAAACCTATTCAATGTTATCCGCTACAACGTCTTATATGAAATTGCCTAAGTTGATCGACACTGGGATTAAAATTGATGATTTATATACTGATGTAAAAGATAATAGTACGGAATTCGGTACTTCTACAGACAATCCATATGTTTACAAATTAATTACCCCAAATAATAAATCTATTGGCATTCGAATTCAAGATTCAGATCATATTGTTAATGAAAGAGGGACAATAACTGAAGTAGTTAATGATGCCGAAACTATGTTACCAGTCTTACAATGTTTAGCTCCGAACGAAACACAATTATTGAAATTAGTATCCAATAATTTGAAAATAGACGACTTTGGTTCAGAGTTTTGCAGTAACATTGGTAGTTTATGGAAAAATCCACTACACTATGCAGACGGAAATGATGAGAACAAAGTACCAATAAACTCTTTGAGCAAAGAGGTACTAGTTTCAAATAAATTATCTTCCACAAAATATGTTAAACCAATGTTATGTTGTGGAGCAGTACATATTCATAGTTACAAGGACAAGATAATTTCAGAAGATGTTGTATATCAAGGAGATTGGCAGAGATATAGACCGAAAGCTATTATTAAAAAGAAATCATTAAATTCTGTACTTAACAGAGCTATGCATCCACTTTTGAAAAGAAATGATGTAATAAAAAATAAGAAACCTATTATAGCTCCTTACAACAGAGAAATAAAATATGAAATACATGAACATATTCAATCACGAAATAATGTGTTGTTGTATAAGCCAAGACAAATTTCTAAAGCAGGAAAGAATGAAAAAGTAGTTGAAATAAATAAAACTACAAAGTTAGCCACAATTACAAATATAAAAAAGGTAAGAATTAATAAAGGTTACAACGTAGCATGAATAATTATTATATTTAATAATTAATTCATTTTCTTTTAGATCGCTTCCAAACATTTATTAGGGTATGTATATCCATGAGCACTATGTTAACTTACATCTCAGGAATAGTAACTGATAATTACATAATACAATATTTTCAGGACACTTGCATCTAAATCAAATTATGTACAGCGGAAGCCTATAATATTGTCTTCCATTGATATTAAAAAAGACACTAATGTAAATCAACAAAGACTATTATTGAAAAATTACATACCTACATATTTGCGACAAAAACATGTAATACTGTCTACGACTATTAAAAAAAATGTAAATGACAATCTTGATACAAGAAGGAAATTAAACAAAAAGAAAACGACAGATGGTATACCCCTACCATTAAAATCTAAAGTAAAAGTAATGAAATCGGATGTCCTCAAATTTCACCCAAGAACAAGTGGACGTATGAACTATTTCGTTTTTAGAAACGAAATAAACAGCAAAAACAGTGCTTCAAATGGAGAATCTCCAAGAACTGAAGAAAAAATATCGAACACCAATAATGCAAATAATAGAGCACACAGCCCGCAATCTCAAAATAGTTCGTGTTCTTCACCTAATAGTGTAGCCACTATTCGTTTTATTTCTAAAGCACCTAAAAGTGCTTCTGCTAAAAGAAGTACAGAACCGCCTCAGAAAAGTTATATTGATGACAGTAGCTGTGAACCTCCCACTTCATCCAGGCTAAAGAAATTTACTAAACGAATAAATAATTGTAAAAGTACAAAGAATTCAGGTATAAAAGATTTTGATAATAAAGAAAACCTTACAGGGAACAAATTAGACAAAAATGTCTTCAAAAGTAACCAAAAAAGTGTGTTCATTGCACAGCTTAATAGTGATAATAAATCTTTACAATCGACATTACCAAGTCTAACCAAATATAAAACACAGTATAGTGAATTTAAATCTGTGTTAGACATTAATGTTGATGTGAAGCATACATCAGATAGCCCCTCAGGTTCAGACATGAGATTTGTAGAATCTGAGAGTGAAGTACACCATAATGAAGATATAATTTGGGAAAACAGTTCTAGTAATGAAAAATTTGATTTATTAACAAAAACGAAAGTAGTCTCACCAAGTCGAGAAATGATACTAATTAAGAATACTGTCGAAAATAATTTGGGTTATTGTGTGGGAACTAATTATAACGAAGCGGAGAATGAAAATTATAATCGAATTGCAATGAGACAGTTACTGGAAGAGACTCTTAGTAAAATAATTTCATGTCACAATCATTTAAATGCTGAATCTGAGAAAGACGTAAATGCAGTCCATCCTCAGAATTCAATAAGCACTAATTTCAAAAACGTAATGAATTCTACATTGGACATTGCAGTTGAGAAAAATTTGTACGATTCAATGAATACTACATTAGAGGATACATCACTATTTAGTTTAACAGACACTAATATTAATGTGACCGATTTGGATTTATTGTCTTTTAAATCTATTATTTCTGAATCAAAATTATCCGAGTCTTACTTTGATGGTTGCGACTTCAATGTCCTCACACCAAAGAGCAATAATTCTGTACGTGAATTATTTGAGAGAAAAGACGAACCATTAAGACAAGTATGATTTGTTTCTAAATTTTATAATAATCTCTATATTATTCTCATCTATTTGGTAACTTTTTATTTATATAGATCCCTGGAGGCAGTCTAGCAGTTCAAGCTTTTAGTGGTTTCTCTGTAGACGGTGAACCGATTATTGGTGACAAACTAGATCATATAAATCTTGTAGATTCAGAAACAGGTAGTCTAGCGTTCGACATTGCTAGACAAGCGGTGAGTATTAGAGCTTTTTTTTTTAACTTTTTTTTTGGCAACCAATCTTTTAGATTATTACTGCCAATGTCGAGTAGTTAATAGTATTACAAGTTCTTCTTCCATTCCATTTCTGGCAACAAGTCTTCTAGTAGACTATTACTGCCATTGTCAAGAGAGTATCGACATTACAAGTTTCTTGATATAATTTCAATGAACTAACAAGATGGTGGTTATCTTGTTAGAACTTTCCATGGAGTTTTTGTGGCATCTCAGAATTCATGGTCCGTGGTATTATTTTCCATTCACTTAATTTATGCACAATAAACAAACTATATTACATAAAACACCACCAACTTTACACAATATAGAGTCAAGTAACACAAGATTATGAATAAAAAATAAAATCCACTACATGATAGACCAAAATCCCGCCAAAAACTCTATTAAATCATTATTTTTACTTACTATACGATGTATGTTTATATTAATTACATATGATTAAAAAATGTTCAGACTTCCGAAGAAGTTTTCGTTTCTGGTCGATCGTCAGATAGTTATGAATCATGTGTCATAGACGAAGATGCTGTCGTACCCAATTGGTTGTTTAATATCATCAATCAACAACATTCTGTAAGTAATACATCTATGATTTTTCATTGTATTGTTAAAACTATAATTGGCAAAACAGTTAGGGCGGTTTGCATCAAAACCAGATTAAGAAGAAGAATAAAGTGAAGAAGATCAGACGAAGTAAATTGAATTTAAGATTTTTGCAAAATCAATTGTATTGTCATTCTTAAAATGTAAGTGAATAGTATGACGAGTGTGATTCTGAGATTGCAATTATTTTAATTTTCCGTGTCGTATTGAAATTCTCTTTGTCTATAAATATATTGATAGAGGGCAAATTTTGTGGTCGCATCACGCAAAAGCTACTGAATTGATATCGATCGTAGTTTTCAGTTATACTTAGGCATTTGACCCATATGTAAGAAAAGATATCGGTAAAGTAAAAATATTAATAAACTATTCGCGTTCAGTGATTTGTGAAGTGGTCCGCATGGGTTTTGCCTCTGTCTATACTGTTGTATAGTACGTAGTGTCATCTGTATAGTACATACGATAATATACGCTACGCCGGCATAGTCGGGACCAAAAGCTATTTTAAAATATGATAATGCACATAAATCATGTCTCACGTTTATATAAATGTGACTCATGTGAGTGTAATGTCAATGTAGGGTCACGTGTTTCCTGAGAAATTAAAAAAAGTGCGTGCGTACAAAGTACACATGTCAGAAGTGAAACTTCTTTGGTGAACTAATTTATAAGTCTTGTTTATATTTATACAAACAGGAAAAAAGAATAAAAAGTTTTTTTATTTATTTAATCTGCGTTTACTGCAAATGACGTCACTTCCGTTGCATACCTGCGTGACGTTACATCTGTAAAAAAATTACCCTCATGCGCCTAAGGAAGTTTCACTTCAAAACATTATTTGCCGTATAGAGACCAAAAATATATTGACGTATTATGTATGAAATAATTGGTAGAAGGGTTTTAACAGGTGACTGGAGAGTCGGATTCTTTAAATGCGGTAGTTTCCATTCCATTGGAAGGTCCAATACCGATTGATGAACCTCCGTTTGATACAAACGGTAATACAGTGGACCCGGGAGTAGGATCGGGTGCTGGTGATGGACGAGGAATTCATAGCGACCACTCCCAAGATAGCTCTGGGAGAGGGACCTCGCTTAGCTCTAGTGACACGTCCTCGGGACAACAGAGTGAAGTGAGAAAATATACTCTAACTACTTGGTTTTTAAAACTAGTTTACGACTGAAGCTTTTAAGAATAAATCCAAAATCATATCACTACATATTATAAAACAAAGTTATCAGCCACGTATGTCTGTCTGTCTGTTCGCGATAAGCTCAAGAACCAATGAACGGATTTTCCTGTGGTTTTCACCGGTAGACAAAGTGATTCCTGAGGAAGGTTTAGATATATAATTTGTCAAGGTTTTTTAATTATCAAGGCGGGATAACGTCCACCGAGCCTGTTAGTATATGATAATGAACAGTTAATAAGTTTATTGTAGACGATAGATTTGTATACAAAAGTAAGTTTTTCCTAACGGCTTCTCTCCCGGCTAAACCCTTACCCAATGCAAAATTACATGATAATTGATTAAGTAGTTACGGAGTGGAAGCGTAACATATAAACTTACATTTTTAATATTGGTAGGTAAGGATAACAAAAAAGTAACTTGGACATTAAATGATTTGGTTTTAATTGTATCAAATGAACATTGGCCATTTGTGTAAAAAATATAGATTTACTTTTAAAAACTTGTTCCATCTTCATATATCTTCTTCTGTGCATTGAATTAATCGAATCATACTAACTAGTGGGGTGCCCAGCGGTCGACATTCGACCATAGTTGATTTTTTTTTTTAAGTTTGAATTTTATTAGGGTTAATATCATTGTTGAATGTAGAATGAAAAAGGGTAATTGGAACGCAAGAGTAAAATAATACATACAGTCGAGCATAGCAACCTCCTTCACAACCTTTTTTTGAAGCCCTTTATTGACAGATGTCAAAATGTCTTTGTTATTTACATGTGTGTATATGTTGTGTAAAATTGAAGCAGTAGTGTGAGTAATGCATATTTTAATTAATTTAATGTACTTTTAATGCATTTTATATAAAATAAATAGCTTTCTGCACTTCTCATCCGTATAAACTTTAACTATGCCAAATTTCACGTTCACCCGTTCGCCCAATTCCGTTAAAAAGGGATACAAAGTTTAGGCTTCACGTATTAATATCATACTAATAAGTAACTGCCTCTGAACCGATAGAAATGAAATTTGGCATAAAGATAGATTGGAATACGAGATTTATGAATATCCTGAAAAATGTTAGTAACAAAGTCGCTAGAATAATCTTGTATTTGATGAGAATATATAGACAGTCTATACATTTACCTTGTCTTCACTTTCAAAAGGTGAAAATGTAGCCTATAAAAAATAAAACGAATAATTCTAAATATTTAGTTACGATATATCTTTACATAACGAAAACTATTGAAAAATAATGGACCACTTACATATTTCTAGTATATATATGAATTAACACGGGACGATACGTAGTTTCAGAGATTATTATTTATTACTAGGCCATTATAATCGACCCGTCAACTTTCTTGGAGCAGTTTGAGTCGAGCAACGAGAATCATAGTACGTTAGCGGTTCCTATATTTTCCAACGAAAGCAATCAGCCACCGGACAATGGAATTGGCGTATCTGAAGGTAAACAACGAAAATGAGTATTATACTTATTTCTATAGGTACTAGCTGTATTATGCGGTTAGTCCGGTGAAGCTGTTAAGACCTTGCCAGGTCAATAGCGTAGTCAGTTCGAAAAAAATAGCGTGTGTACGGAGGTGATTTCGTGCAACGCTACACGAAGACCTTGCCAGGTCAATAGCGTAGTCAGTTCGAAAAAAAAGGGTGTGTACGGAGGTGATTACGTGCAACGCTACACGAAGACCTTGCCAGGTCAATAGCGTAGTCAGTTCGAAAAAAAAGGGTGTGTACGGAGGTGATTACGTGCAACGCTACACCTACCCTTACCATTATTTGCGTACTTATAGACATGCATTTTGTTTAGTAATTACTCCGCTCCTAACAGCGATAGCGTTATGTTATATAATCTATAACTTTCTTCAATAAATTGGCCTTAAAATACAAAAAGATTTTTCAAATAGCCCTTATACGATTCGATACTACCCACACTTATGCTAATTAGTAATGCTATGTAGTACTGAGATATTACAATTATTTTAAATAATGCGTTTCGTTCGGTCAGTGAGAGCGCCGGTGGCCCACCTCCCGTCGCCTCCCAACCCCTCTCCTCGTCCCCTCCCCCAAACACAGGCTGGCAACGCTGAGATATTACAATTATTTTAAATAATGCGTTTCGTTCGGTCAGTGACAGCGCCGGAGGAACTCCTTTCCTCCCATCTCCTTTCCTCGTTCCATCCCCCAAACACAGGCTGGCAACGCATTAGCGACTTCCCTGATGTTAGTGTCTACGAACGGCGGTGAACACTTAACATCAGGTGACACGCCTGCTCGTTTGCCTCCTATGATATAAAAAAATAAAAATTAATACTTGCTAAACACAGGACCTTATATTGTTTGCAACTGCAGAAGTAAATCGCCATAGACTGATCAGTGTTTACCATGTACTCACAGACCGTTCGTAACTAGATGCGAGTAACTGGATATCCGTTTAGAGTAAAGCTATATTTGTATACAATTTTAAACCTCACTCAGTCTGTAAATAAACTCAGTGCAGGCCCATAGGCCTTTTCTCGCAGGAAAGTATAGGCACAATCAACTTGGAAGTCACGTCGTATTAGCGATATCAAACTTCGAGAAATCCACAGTTCCATAGTTTCCCACATACGGTGGTACTATAAAAAACATTTCGCAAGTTCGGTTTTCCTTCGCCGTTCGCTGATAGTTTTACCAATTAAAGTTAGTAAAGATACGCGACTTCGAAAAAAATTCATTGTCGAATTTGATTAAATTGATATTCCACAGTCAAACCAATCGACGGATTTTAAACAGTTTCAGAACCAATTCTAAGATCTACGCAGTCCAGTCGTGATGATCCGAGGCTCGGATTGTTCTCGGCGACCAGTGACGTCGACGCTGACGTCAGTTCCTTGAACACTGATGTGACCGATTCTTCCGATAACTAAATTCGATCAATATATGAACATTTAAATTTTGTGAGAAGCGACGAAGTTAATTTCTGTAATAAAATACAGTACTATAAATATTTCTGTAACATAGTTGGCTTTGAATAAATTATTAGTAATTTTTAAACTTATTTGTTTAACTTATGAGTTTAACAAAACTTTAAACGACATTCGATTAATCAACTTAAGGGCAATCGATACGTTTCGGTCCTTCCATATTTTAGACTAGATGTATTGTTTAGGAGTAAATTGAATAAAACTGGGAAGCGAACTAAAATATGATTTTCTCATAATAATCGATTATTATTTTGATCTATGAATTTTTAGTGCTCCCGTTTATATACTTTTTGAGATGCTCTCTCTGTGACGTAGCCTGGCTTATATGGGGACCTGTATCAACAATTTTTGGGACCTTAGTACTGTTGAACTATCAATCAAATGAAAATATCCTTTATTCAATTTAGGCCCTTAGAAGGCGCTTATGAACGTCAAAGCTACCATCGGTTCGGAAACCAACCCAGTCATCGAGAAGAACCGGCAAGAAACTCGATCTGGTTTATCTTTTCGCGTTATATATTTTTACAAAACATAAATAGTTACATTTGTTACTAGTGGATGCACAGAGAGGGGCGTCATTTCCAGACGTCACAATCGTTCACATTTTGATCCACCATATAATAGTCTAGATATTAAAACCCGCTTAACATGGTTCTTGAGCTCACTATCCGGCAAATCGGTAATGTGTTTTGGGACTTTGATATAAAATCTAACACTATTACCTAAAAAACTGTTTTTGGACTTAGTGAGCTTGAAGCATGGAATTACTATATCTCGGAATAAAGAATACATCTTCTCTATCTTATTCATAGAATCTTCTCTTTCTTCCGTGGAACGTTCTCAATAAAAGTGTACAAACCCTAATAATCGGTCGATTGGAATTTATCAACATAATTCGGAATTTTTCTTACATTGTTCTAGGCTACCTATATTTTTGATTAGATTTAACTTTCTTTAATGTCGGATAAAGGGGTTAGGGATCACCTATAAGTAACTTATGTCGGGGCAAGCGTTCTGCAACTATTCACACCAACGGGTAATTCGTAACTATATTCAGTACCTATCGTATTACTTTCTCTGCTGTGGGGGACTATCAAATTCTGATCTGCAACCTTTTTGTGTGACGAAAACTGGTGGGGATAAACACCGTGTCGGGTAGAGTGGTCCAAACATAGGTTCTCGTCTGAACACCGAAGTTAAGCAGCGTCGGTCGAGCTTTGTGCTTGGATGGGTAACCAACCGCCTGGGAACACCGCGTGATGTTGGCTTTTTGTTGTAATTTTTTTACTTCTATTCACACTTCTATCGTGTGTCTTTACGACGCACTCTGTTTTTGTACCTCCATTAACACTCGATCCTACTTATGGTTAATCAATGAGATCATAAGGTGACGTCACCATCATCATCATCATCAGCCTCTAAGAGACCCACTGCAGGGTCATAGGCCTCTTCCCGGAGAAAGGTAAGGGCATAATCACCACGCCAGCACACATCGTATTGGCCATTTCAAACTATCGTGCCCGGTTTCTGAGGTATTTTAATTGTAAGTTATTTGTTCAATAGCGTTATCGGATCGACGATAACTTGTCAAACTGCGTTTCTGAACACAATCATACGATAAATGTCAGTAAAACTCAACGAGCCAATTAACCGTTTATCTTATGGATAGCTTTGTTGAGTCAATAACTATTGGTAGTTTAACCGAGTATCTCAGAAACCGGGCATAAGAAATCCTACCTAAAACAATAGATGACGATTTTCCTAAGTATATTCTTTGAAATACATATAATATTACATGTCATATACGAAGACATTTTTTTATGTTCTAATAGATTGAAAATTAAACAATTAATTTATTTAAATCTAATCCTTATTATAAGGTTAGAGAGTGGATGTTGAACAAGGTAATAAAAAATCGGTATCATGAAAATGAACTCATCGTATCGAGGAAATGTCTTTTTTTGCATTTATTCATATTGTACAATTTTATAATATGATTCGTTCTGCAAAATTTTACAGGCGAGCAAGAATTCATATATAAAACAGTAGCTCTTCCGTATTGTACATAACCATTTTTTATACCAGTATAGTGAAAACATGCGTACAGTTTTAGGATAATAAATTACTTAAATACTATTTTTTTTTAAATTTGGTTCTTTATTAATACAATATCATTAGGATTGCACTGTCCTGTAAAGTTATAACGTACCGAAAACATGCTATAGAGCTCTCCCGAGGCCAATGAACTTTCTATGCCAAATATAATAATTTTATAAAATACGATCATCGTGAAGCGTTTACACAGATACAAGGCAGGCATGACAATCTGGACTCGAGACTTCAGTGGTTACAAACTTGATTACAGGTCAAAAAATTACAGGTCAACGAGCACACGAGCGTATATACTTTTCCAACTAAGCCCCTATAATTTACTAGTCTTTAAAGATTGCTTTTATTGCACAGCCTTATCGCACGATCCTTTATAACATATGTAGTTCGGTATCCTAAGTGTACGGCCTGAGTGCTTCTGCGTTCGGCGGTGGGTCACTCTGGACACTCACATATTTATGCATATGTTTGAAACGAACGCCGGACGCGACGCTACGCTCGACGCTAGATTACAGCGTCCACTCTGGACGTACACTAAGCCATTAGAATTTCGGAGGTCCCATAATCAATTCTCAGTATTGAATAACAAGGGAATAGATTCAAGAAAGTGCTTAGTATAGCATAACAACGTTTCCATATATATTAACTTTGTTGATTCAAAGCAAAGATACATTTTATTATATACGATTACAAGTAAATTAAAATGTAAAGCAAAGAAAAAAATAGACAGGCAAAGGCGCTCGTCTGCAACGTCCTAAATAAAGAAGTGAGCTAGGAGAGTGATTCTTAAATACTATTATCCGATAACAATTTCAAAAGTAATTTCAGAAATATCGCTGCTTTTGTTATTAAATATAGAGAATTTAATAAACATCTAACATTCGTCTATAACCGAAATTATATGGACTCTGAAATCCATCTCTATAACAGTGATAATAGGGTTTTAAATTTATTAGCATAAAAATATAGAACACTATACAGTAATAATAAAAATTGTAATTATATCCTACATAAATTCTATATAATGGAGTGTTTATTACTTTAAATAAATATTAAAAAGGATAGAAAGATTATCTAGTCAGTTTGTATTAATTTTGGTGAACGTATAACAGATGTGTCAGGAAAATTACTTTTATCCTGGCACGTAATTGAATTATAATAATTATTTTACCTAATTTTTTTTAAATAGTCTCGAACAAAAGAACGGAATAAAGTTAACTGAATTATCTTTCGTTTATAGTATTTTAGAAATAAAAATATGTTATTAATAAATGTTATACATAACTAATATTAGCTATTACACGGCAAAATGTATACAATTATTTTGTAGTTTTTAGATTAAACTCTAATTTAAACACTTTACTAAAAAATATAACATTTCCTAGATAGATTTAAAAGGATTCGCAACCGGTGGTCTAGATTTTTTGTTACAGTAATAAATAAAAAACCCTTGATAAATAGATAACATTGACGTGACTATATATTAAAATAATATATACGTACAATAATTGAAACATTACTTATATTTGTAGTATTTAAATGTAACTATTATTTCAAACATTCTCATTTATTAATTTAAGGCAGTGAAACACCCAACTCAAATTCGAGGACAGTTGGGGACGAGATTATCTAGCTATAAACTAGTTATAAAGACTAGATATTTTCACAGGCGACCTCTACACAACGGCCGCATTATATTTTACAATATTTACACATCTTAAACGTATGTCAGCGTAACTTCGTAATTAGTACGAGGTAGGTCACGCGAAAGCGGGACGCACTCGTTTACACTAACTATATCTCTCGGCAGTCGAAAGTCCATCGGCCACGTATCGTCCTTACAATCCGAAATTTAAATGATATTATTAAACGGAAATTATCATACGACTATACAGTAACAATATTTAAATCTTTATTTCATGAGTCAATAAATTATAAAACTACATAGCGGGAATCAAACACTTTGAGATCAAGGGCAACAAGTTTATATATGTGGGACACGCTTGCCATCGGGAACACTTTCAAAAACAAATTATTATATTACTATATTATCATTGTAAATTGTAACATTAATAATATCAATTATTTAAAACGATCAATTCACATACACAGGTGTATTAAACAAAGTTATTAAAAGAGGCATATTAACATAGTACAGATAACAAATATTGGACAATACCGCACACAAACAGAGCATCTCAGCATAGACAATTTGTACTAATTACTATAAATAACAAATAAAATATAAAAGCTATACAGTAGCCGGCATTTGATCTGGCCCGAGTGAGTGAGACGTCCGGCTAAGGTCGGCTCGTTTCAGTTTTGTAAGGCGCACTCTCCAACCCACAATGCAATGACTACGTTAGAGAAAGATAACGCTATACGAAGCCGAGCTTAGCTGACTATTTCGGTCTACTCAACGTCGAAGTCAAATCAAGAGTCGAGTACTATAATACAATAACCCGTTCCTGCCCATCGTAACAAACAACAACGATCAATGCTTGAGGGGCAAATATCCGATTCGGCGATAAATATCTACAGCTCAAGATTATACACGTGTCTGAGAAAAAAAAGTTAATTATCTATGATTGATTATACAGTCAAATTGTGTAAAAGTAAACAGCCATTTGAAAGATCTGTAAATTTTAATAATCGATATATTTATGATTTTAATAAGAAATAACAGTATAGTTTGGGAGTCGAAGATAGATTTTTTTCCCCAAAAACGTGTAGTCACTTCCAGAAATGAACAACTTCCCTATGCAATCACACAGTTCTAATAATAATATTCTCATTATTCCTCATGTTATCACAGAAAATCATGTATTTACAATTTTTTCGCACTATAGTGACGTACGTAACCCTACATAATGCTTTGCAACAAATGGGTTTGATGGTGTTGAACGATTTTATCTCTTGCAACGACTATTCTGTTCATTGCTACACTATTTCTGTGAACACGGCAAAGAAATTAATAATTAAACAGTTGGCAAATTTAAGGGTTAAAAATATGTTTTATTTTAAAATCGGTGAAAATTACAACTTAGTAAAATATGTTTTTTGAATTTAGTATTGAAATATTAGTGATTTCTGTGTCTTTTGTCCTATAATATATATTTACCTTAAATTGTCTTCTGTGTTAGAGTATGTAGCAGAACAGTCGCATCAGAGAATTTAAGTAACTATTAAATGTTTAATATGATAAATGCCGTTTATATCATATGGGATAAGGACGATTATTAGATTATTCAATAAGTACAATCACTAGCAGAACTGGTTTAGTTATTTGTTATTTATTGTTACGAAATAAATTGATGAATATACGCATACCGCACGTTCACAGTAGTAACGTATTGCTTTGGTAAGAACTAATATCGATAAACATTTTTCTTTTAAGTCCCACTAAAAAAACTAGACCGATGTCAAATTTTAAATATTGAAAAATGAATCATAAAACACACCTTGCTGCATTATCTTACTAATAATAATATACTAGTAAATTAAACAGAGCCGTGTGTTCTCGATTACTTTTTTCAAGCGTCTTATTGGCTCCAGATTAGTAAAAGCAGCTTCAATTAATATTAATTAATAAGAGTCACATGTGGAAGTATTAAAATAAATGTCAAATGAACTCATTTCGATTAACTATCTAAAATTCAAATCCATAACTAGATACTATAGCTACCCCGTCCAGATGGTGCGGCGCGTTTTCTAACTCGCGCTTAAAACGCGTACAATGAGCGAGACTCTCGACTCGCGCGCCTCGAGATACTCAGGCCTCATTGCTGCGTCCATTACTACGCGCGCGTCAGTGGCGACTCGTCATAGTTATCAGCCGTCAATCCGTACAACGTATCCCAGCGTATACGACATTTCCTAGGGTAGAAACGCGCGTAAAACGCGGTATCTGGACGCAATATATTTTGAAGCGCAAATCGCCTCATCTGGACAGCCTCTAAGACATTACATGTCTCATATAAATTTCAATGGACAAGCTGTAAAATAGTAGTAATAATAAATAACATATCTAGTTTTTTAGTAGAACCAAAAAACGGTATTTCCTATTATTTGTTTGTCGCAAACTTGTAATTTGCTTCCAACCAGTTTTGATAGAGAATGAACAAAGTATAAAGAATTTGCGCCCGGGTACAGAATAGCTTGCTATAAATTTTTTTAGTGCACACATTTAAATGCGGTCTTCTGTTTCCTGAAAGTTCTCACATGTATACAAATTTTATACAATTAATAAGTATTATTGGAGAGTGTATAAAGTAAAATTCATGTTACAAATGCACAATTAATTTGGGTATAGTTTTGTCAAAAATTTATGAATAATTTATTCCTAAGGTTCATTGAATAATTAATAATACGTTAATAATAAGTTAAAAAAATATAATTAAAATGAATAACGGATAAAGAATATAGTGATTATAGTGAATAAAAAAATAGAAAGGGAATATACATTGTCTCAGAAGTACGATATGCGCAAATATGTGTTGACCTCATCTCTTTCGTGAAATTAAACCGAGTTAGGTTATAAAAATAAGGAAATCTGCTTAAATGTATTTTGTTTTATGTATAAAAACATCATTTGTAAGCACTCAAAATATTTAAAACTATCGCTAGCCCGGGCCCACAAAATCTTTTGGACAAGTTAACAACAATTTTGTCATTTATTTATTTAACGCAGAAATACATGACATATATCTTCAAAGTTTACATACAATTTATTATTATATCATTTAATCGTATTTAAATTTAAATAACGTAGGTATAAAGCACTTGGGGGAAGGACAGCAAATTCAATAAAAAATGTTTATTATTTGTTTAATTTAGTACAATATTAACTAAGTAAAAATTATTTGCTATGTAAATATTTTATACAATACTAGTATTACTTTATCTGATCATGAATAATTACTAGTGTTCTCCCAACGTCTAATTGTATAAGAAACGGTGTCAAGTGAGGCCTCATTTTGAAGGATACAGGTATAGCGGTCGATTAATAACGAATGCATAATAATAACCACCGCTAAATACCTAAGCTACCAGACTTTTTATTTCCCTTTTTTTTTTGCTTTTAAAACTATAAGAGTTCTTTGTCATTTTTAGCTTGTCCTTACGTATAGGACTCGCTTGCAGACCCCTCTCTCCCCGTTTCGGCAGGCTATATAATGTAGACCTCATGTAGTGCAAATTTAATATAGAAAGTTTATTTACTTTTACAATATAAACTAATATTTCCTTTTACGTAAAAATTCTAGTGCAAACGATTCATCTGGCGTCATTTTACACTTCGATCACCTTATTCGTAATATAAATCAAAGAGTAATATTTTTGCGAATTAAAAATTAAATTCTCCAAAAATTTCGTACATACTATATAATTTGGATACGGGTCGCAGAGGGCGGACGACGGCGGAGTGTAGTCCGGGTGAAAAGTCCGAACTCCTGAGCAACGTCATCGACACTCCCTAACAAGCAACACGCGGCGAGCGGGGCCGCGGGGCCCGGGTCGGGGGCGGGAACACCTCAGAAGGTATACGCGTGCGTCTGCGCGGCGTCATCGCCCCGCGGACGCACGTCCCGCTGCGAGCGAGCGCGCCCGCTGCCTCGCCGCTGCTAGCACCAGTCGTCCTCGTCAGAGTCCGAGTGCCTCGCACGCGGCTTGTACCCGTTAGGCAACCGTGGCGTCGGCGCCGACGATGGCAGAGCTCGCGCTCCCCCACCGCGACCCAGGGCCAAAGCCGTCTCATAACTCAGTGGCGCCTCGTAAGACTTCGTGCCCGCTTCTGACTCGTAGCCTCGTCCGCGTCTGCCGAATAAAACTGATCAGGATATCGTTTTATTGCACCAAACGATTACCTTTGGCATAATCAACTTACCTTTCTCTAGATCTATAGTCTCGGTGTATCAGTCTTTCAACCTCTTTGCCGTACTCGTACTCGTCGTGTAAAGGGTCAACGGGTTCTTTTACCGCGTGCCTTAACGATAACTGTAATAGATGTTTATTATTTAGTTTTGATATTTGTTTAGTTGAACATTAATTTTATTTATAACTAGCCGACCCGTGCCCACTTCGTTGGGCGGTAATAGGCATTATCAAGCTACAACTTTTCTCTAGAACTCAATCATATATATCTCATAATTAAGGCAGCGTTCGTAAGAAACGTTTTCGTTCGACCATTTTCCTCCGACTCCCCAGATATTACCCCCTACAACCTCACAAACTTTACCTCTTTCTAATATTAGTATAGATTATAAATCATATAATTTATTAGTTATTAGCTTCTGCCCGCGACGTCGCACACGTGGAATAGTTATTTTGGGCTAAGACGCAGCAGAAGCTCTCAAAAGGAAAAAAAGCCCTGTATTTAAAACATTTTTCATTGTTGCTCCGCTCCTATTGCCCTTAGCGTGATGATAGCCTATAATCATTCTCGATGAATGAGCTATATAACACTGAAATAATTATTCAAATCGGACCAATAGTTCCTGAGATTACCCCTTACAACGCCACAACGTCACAAACTTTTCCTCTTTATAATATTAGTATAGACAATAATAAATACTTACGTGCGAGGGACTGTGGCTGATTCTCGTAAATGGTGTTTGTTGTTTGACCTGTAGTGTGGACGGCTTGGTTGGCGTCGGCGGCAGCTGCCGGCCGCGACCTCTTCGTGCGCCCTCGCGTTCCCACGTGCGGTCGCGCCATTCCCGCCACTCTCGGTCTTTTTCTCGATCACGACTCCCACCTATAGGAGCCCAAACTGAACTCTAAATCATTTTGATGTTCTTCAATGTCATATAGAGCGTCAACGCTGATCCATTCATTGATACAATCGGTTGTTTTTTTTTATAGTAGCGCGAATTTATTTCTAACCCTACGTATAGGCTGATACGATTACAAATAAAGAGAACTAACAAACAAAAAAATACAACAACAAAATTCATTCTAAACAGATGTGCAAACAATTTTCTTACGAATATTAATTACATCAAATGGTTTTCAATATTGATTATAATATCACAGAATTTATTTTGAATTGTGTTTTAACATTTATACGTGTTTAGACATAAAATCATCGAGGAACCAAATATCAGCAAAGGGTTTGATAAATATTGTAATAATTTATTATTATTATAATCCAATTAATTTTATCGCAGACCCTTTGCTTTACAATTCAGTAAGGTGTGTTTTAATTTCGTGTTATATGTTACTGTTCAAATTGGAAGAGTTTGAAATAGTGCCTCATTAATGGAACAGTGATCTTAGTATCGACTCTACATTACTCGATACCTTCCTACCTCTACAGTCCTTATTGATAAATAACATATAAATAAAAAAGTAAATGATTATTTATTCAATAAATTTAATCTCCGAGTTGGCTTTGTAACTTTGATATAACGTTGCATATGAATACGCGCGTATAACTTAATTTTAAAAAGGCCGAGTACAGCTAGGAACAAAAAGGAATTTGTTAAATATCGACAGCGAATAAGCAATATTTGATTTTATACCTGTGAATCACCTTGTGTTTACAATATAACTTTAGATATGTTTATGAAAGTGTAAGGCGAGTTAGTCTCACCGTATGTGAGATGAGGCGGGCTGGGCGACCGCGAAGGCTGACTCAGGCTAGTTGTGGGGTGCGGCGCTCTCCACTCCTTCCCTGCTGTCAGGAATACCTTCATGTACCTTCCACCACGCTTAATCTAAGTCTACTATCCGCCCCACATTATTCTCTACTCACAAAGGTGACTCTAAAAGTTTTGAGTGCCCGAATTCAGCGGTAAAATATCGTATACTTCAAACTCCATTGCCCATATTAAAGTGAATTTATTTCTTTAAATGTAATTTGCACATTAAATCTAGTTCACTCTTATTTTACGTTATAAAAGCTGCATAAGTTTAATACAATAGTAGAATTATTACCCCGAAAAGTTTATTAAAAAAATCACTGAAGCTTCTGCATGCTGCATGACTGATAGTGGCTTAGTAAGTGATCGCGCGTAAAGCACCAACAGTGCAAAGGCCCATGAACCAAGCGTTTGTTATAGTGTGCATCGAAAATATTTGAAATGGACATCATCATAGCATGCAGCAGGCAATAAACTTTTTTACAGATTTCATAGTAAACGTTGTTCACAGTTGGTAATAATTATGAAGACATTACGATTCCTGTAGTTATCTTATCATACTTAGGCACTAATTAAAAAGGTATATAACATGATTACTAACAAAATTGTTTACGATCACCAAACGAGCAACTATTTAAACAGTTTTTAAACAGCAACGTATGAATAGATCACAAACTAGCACAAAACTTGTGTACAAATGAATGTATAATGTTACAATCTATAGTCTAAATTTGATATATCATCTTATTTACGTAATGTTAGCATATTAGCTTCGCACGCTTAAAACTACACATCTACAACACATGATAATCTACATCTACTTGTAAGCTAGACTTCATATCTTCTCACATAACTTTCAGAGTACCTTCATGAGAAGAAAAATGTTTGCAAAACTGTTATATAGTTCCGATAAACAAGCTAAAGAAAACAGTATATCAATAGTATATTTTACAGTTAAATTATTTCTAAACTACAGGATTAAAATAATAAGAAAAAGGTATTTCGATCATAATATGGAATAGACTATACATTAATAGAATGTGTACAATTATAAAAAAGGTAATGATAACTTTAAACTGATTACATATTATCTTAAAATTACAAAAATAGCGCTAAGCAATTCATAGCGAATTTGCTGAATGATCTAGAAAAAATATTTGTAATACTAAACTATTAAATCTACATGGTATTCGAAATTGGTAGGTATGATACACCTTTACATATTAAATATATTGTTTAATGATGTATGATTGCTTTTAGCTAAAAAAAATCACTTACCATGTGGATAATAATGATGAGGTGCTCTATGAACTCGGCCGTGTCTCTGATGCTCGTGTTTTACTATCTCGACGACGTTGCTGACTGTGTCGGAGAAGCCGATGTCATGGTGATAACCTCCGTAATGCCCTCTTCTTCTTGGACTTGGTGTTCGCCTTTACAATTACGAAAAACTTTTATATCCGAACGATTCTGAACGCATTCGACATGCTTACAACTCATGCGACACTAATTTTACACGTAATTTTCGGGATATAAATAAGGGGTTAGTGATTATTAGTATTAGTTGAATAATACAACGATTAATAGTTCGTTAGTTCATTCGTGCGTGAACGTACCATTTATTACGATAACCGTCAGATCAAACTCTTCTTCGATGACACTATAAAACAAAAAGGAGGAAATAACAAAAAAAATAAAGAACAAAAAATAATAAAAACTACAGTCAATCAAAGTATGGTGATGAAATTACCTCAGACTAGAGGATCTGCCTTGATGGCCGTTTTGGTATGCGTGTGGGGGCTGTAGTCTCCCTTCGTCTAAAGACTCCATAGACGCATGGTGTGATCCTTGTAATTCCAAAACCTAAAAAGTTTCCGCGTTAGAAACATATATTGTGATAATAAATTATAGAGTGCTGAATAAAAGCGTACCATGAGAAATTAATTTTGAATCTTACTGTCCCATATTTACAAAATTATCCGTTCATGCAAAGAAGAGTATTAACTTAGTCATGCATAACCGTGCTTTTGTGCTGTATCATCGTAACTTACCCATTCTTTGTATGTACATTAAATTACTAAATCTATTAAATCATGCAACGTGTATTTTACATGCATTTAAGATTGCTTAAAGTCACTAATGTTTGGTGTTATGTTTAACAAATTAATTGTCTTCTTTTTATGTAACTGAAAAATAGTACTTCTAAGGCTGTAGTTATTAATTAAAAATATAATATTGAACCCCAAATATAAAGGATAATTAATATAATTAAAAAACCATTCATATTTATCTCGAGATAAAAGAATGTATATATATGTGTATCTACAAATCATATAAAAACTATCTAAATCTGAAAATGTTTACCTAAACATCAACAACCATCTGGAAATCTCAAAATATTAAAATTATTACTTTTATATAGAAAATAACATTACATATTAAATAAGCCTAAGGCCTTAAGATACAAATACACCTAATACATTTAATTATCCTATTCTTACTATCTATCTAATAAAGTTAAAACAAAAAACGCATGGTTACCCTATGACATTGATTCTGTTAGTACATACGCATTGAATAAAAGTCTTACATTACAACAATTAACTATCTATTTGAAATGCATCGATGTATTACTTTACTAAGGGAAGGACCCACTCGATTAAGACATCACATTTTCAAGCAACATCACGTACGGTTACAAATTTATCCCAATTAACGGTTATTATTAAAAATGATAACAAATTTCGTATGCGAAATGACAGTAGGAACATCGATGGCACTAAACAATGATTATTATGAGGCTTTTGTTAATCAGGTCTTACAACAATGATTAGATTAACAAGGTTATTATTCTTCACGAAAGGTATTATTCACCTTTTTATTGTTCCTGTAACAAAAGAAAATAAAATTGTTAATAGGAAATCATATAGGAAATGTATTATTTTATTTTATCAGTATTCAATGTTCGAGTTGAGTTGAATTGAAAATCTTAGAAAAAATGTAATGTCTATAAACAAGTAGTAGTAGGTGGTAGAGCCACGCTGAAGGCGATTAGTCGTTTCAGTACGGATGGGTCGGCTCGTCCGGGATACTACCACCCGACCCACAGAAACACCGACGTGAAGTGCTTGGCATTGTTGCGTTTCGTTCGGTCAGTGAGAGCGCCGGAATCACACTATTATATATTTAACGTATAAGAAAGGTAAGTTTGAAAGTTAACCTGGTTTTCCACAAATATACATATATATCTTGAGGTATTGAGTTGTAGGTTCCCATACTTTAAATTGGAACTTCACACTAACATAATTTATATGACACTAGCTTTTTCCCGCCACATCGTCCGAGTGCTTTGTGGTATATACGGAATAACAATGATCATGCCATTATTATGCTTTCGAGTTCTGAGTTAAATTTATGCAAAATTTCATTGCAATAGGTTCAGACGTTTACACGTAAAAAGGTTATAAATAGACAGACAGAGATTTATTATCGCATTGATAATATAAAATGTGGTCTTCAAACAATTCTTTTTTGGACAGACCAAATGAAGTAATGGTTCTTGCCGTACCTCGTACACTGTTAGATATCCTCGCTCGCAATACGTATCTATCCGTCAGTGACCGGTTTCATATAGTATATGTTAAATGGCGAATTTATTTAATTCCTATTATATTCGACAGTGAAAAACTATCATTATAGCGATGATGATAGAGCTTAGTATAAAATTGAAGTTAACTTACTTGTGCGACTTTCTGGTACTGCGTCGAGCCAGGTTAGATAACATATGTGGATCATCTGTATGTCCATCTGTGGAAGCAAGTGCCGGACCTTCGTGGCTAAGAGAGCCCGCTCTCGATCCAGGCCCAAGGCCCGCGGCAACATCCATCAGGCAGTCAAAGAGGGACGCCTTCTGCACCAGGCACTTCATATCATGTACCTCATAATACCTTTACATTTTCATGCTTATTTTGCAGTGTCCTATCGCGTCGGTATAACGGCAACTACCGGCTAATGCCTACATGAATTTGTGAAAATATCCCCATCTTATCCATGCTGGAGTATGTCCAACAGCACAAGATCGTGTTACTTAAGTTTTATCATATATAAAAATACGAATGCAAATTACTATATTCCAATTGAAACAAACATTTCGTAAGATATAAAGGTATAACTACAGATATCTGAGAAACAAAAATTTTAAGAACGCAAGGTATGTTTTTGTGCTTTTCAAAACTGTATCTCGAAGAGTTCATTGTTGTAGTAACGTGTGGTATAGGAGCTGTAAATTACAAAGCATAGTTTATTAAATACCAAGTGCTTACGTTATGTGTCTGAAGCCAGAGGCATATATAATCTTCGAAAGATATAAAATAAAGTGTATACACAATATTATGCGTAGATTCTCCAGCATGCGCAGAGTCGAGAATTATGATTTGTAACCTTAAAAATTCTTATGCTATAGTGGGAGATTGCAATTGGAGGCAAACAATATCGTGACGAGAAAGCATGTTACGGATTTTTCTTAAGCTTCTAAGATGGTATATAGTAATTGAGCCAAAATGTAATTTAACACTAATTACAATCGAAAAAGCGAAAGAAGTAAAACAAGTGACATATTAAATTAAACATTTACCATGCATATACACGATAACGTTAAAAACAAGTGAATTGTATGATTAAAATAATAAAATAAAGTACACGTAAAAGTAGGTAATAGAAAGATGAAAATATAGAGAAGAAAAGTATGATATAAATATATAAGATTCTATGAGAATATAAATTTGTACTACAAGAAAAATTATCAAAGTTCAATTCAGTCACAAATGCACATCAGTCTAATACAAATTTTGCAACTATAGGACAGGTATTATATTGTGGTTTACGAAGCCCTGACGGACACTGAACACGCGAGAACGTGCTAAAAAGAGCACAGTTTTGCGCGCACTAAAATTTATCAAGTGCTTTACTATTGACTAAATCTAATTTGTTTAAAATCACTACGATACTTTTTTAATTAATTTTAATCATTTTAAAAATAAGTATCTCTTTTATTAATTGATTAATCTATGTTTAAACACTCTTTATTTTGTTTATAATTACTAATTATTTTCAAAACACGATGCGTAGAAGAAAGTCATAATAAATAAAAATAATCTAGAACAGTGCATTAAAAAGTAATTAAAGTTTCGTTCCGTAAAACATTTTAATACTACCGGCTGAATGGCCGTAGGGCTATTCTCGTTGTATGCCTGAAAAGTAAACCACCAATGTAGTCGACTCGTCAGAGTCGAATCCAACTAACGTGACTTTGTATTGTTGTTTTAATATTTAGAATAGGAACCAATTATGGATTTATATTAAAATTTGAATAATGGCGTAGTATAATTTACAACATTGGTATTCCCGTGAATACAAGGATTACACAACAATACATCCACAGGTAGACAGCACAATCAACTCTATTTAGCTAACTATAGGTAATATCTTGAATTGTTATCTAATGTGGGGAACTTTAGGGGACCATCAACATACACTACTTATAAAGGTTTAGTTACCTACCCACGAATGAATGCTTACATTTGGCTCAAAATTACAGTAAAGTATTATAAATACTTTAGGCAAAAAGATACATCAATTTACTCTGGCTTCATTTGAATCTACACAACCTAAGTAAAATACTTATTCTTTAATAATAAATTTCCATTAATAGTAACTGAACATTTGTAAATATAAAAACTAGGAATAAATAAATTGTGTGTAGACCCAATAAAACTTACCGGGACGCCCTGCGGCTGAGTCTGGCCAAACCTAGTCGATCTCCAACTCTCTAAGATCAATAGACCTGCATATATTTTTCCTACTGTTAATTTTCCTGCATTGAGTACGTCGTTGCGAGGCACCAGCAAATCAAGCATTTTCTTCGATTGTAGCGGCCATATGTGTGTTATAGTTTCTCTTAGCTCTTCGTCTGCTTGGTCCATTTCTTCAGCTGAATCAAATATTATTTAAGTATTCACTTATACTATTCCCAAATATTAAAAAATAGGCAATATTTATTACCTGATCTCATCTTGATGTTCAAATTTTCACGAATTAAGGCAAATAGTGTTGTCGTAAAATTAACTTTTCCCTCGTCGTCTAGCGGCATATTCATTCTAATTAATTTTTTATACGCTAGTCTATTAGGACATTTGTTGCCAAACCCCAGAGGCGGATCCATATTTTTTAACATATCATACATTTCTGTGTAATGGATCTTCCCCCTGTAACAATAGTGTTAATTTAAGGATAGTGGAACCTGTGAAAGGTTTATTAATCGTGAAAGTAACACTTCCACATCCGTTTCTAAGCTTGCTTGCGTTGTTGTCTGATTTGAATGGAATGGTAACCTCACACTATTCCAGCCCAGCTCTAAGGACTAGTAAACTATTATTATATTAGGAGCGCATCCTCACAGCGCACAGGTTCGGCTGACGAGGGGAGGCAGCTGGTGTATAACCAGTATGCCTCCCTATTAGGGCGGGGTCCGGCGGCCATGTTTCACCGGGCTGACCACTGGGGCGGCATGGTGATAGAAATGCACGGATCCATGTCACCCCAACCAAAGCGGCGGTCGGTACATCATGGGTGGTCGGGAGAGTGGCGTGTGCATGAGGATTTCCACACGGTAATAAAAAAAGGATTAGATCTTGAGTTTAGACATAACTCCACGACATTGCAAAAAAAAAACAAATACAAAGAATGCGCTCAGTATAATTTTTTTACTAATTTCGAGTCATAATTTCAATTATAGTTCTAACATAGTTTTTATTGATCGTTTAAACACATATTTAATTATGTTTGTATAAATTCTCCCTTCGATCTCTACATAAAAAAGGATTAATGTACTCACGTGGCATTTGGATCATACTCTGCCCATATCCTAACAAATTCGTCTAGGTGATGTGCACCGAGAATGGATGAATCTCTCGTCAAGTAGTCAAAATTGTCCATTATGACGGCGACGAACAAATTCAACATCTGGTAAAAGAAACTCATCGATTTATACAACATAGTCATCAGGTTATAGCATTACATTTTTTAATCTACTTGAATACTTACGAGAAAGGAACAGAAGAATATAAAAGATACAAAATATGCGTATGCCAATGTGCTTCCGCAAGGTTCGTGAGGTGGCTTGCCGGCCGCTTTAGCACATTTCGCTTTAAGACACGCCAGCATAATGTTCGGCCACGACTCCCCTGTGGCACATCTAAACATATGTTTTCGGTGAAAATATAAAATATAATATAATATCGAACAAAGAAACCGTTTTTAAATATCTCTAGATATTTGTAAAATAAATTGTGTGTATACGAGTCTTACCTGAACAAAAGCATAAGGGCTTGAATAAAACTTTGAAAGTTGTTATGTCTATTGATATCTTCTTCCGACATTAACTCTATATTGCCAAACACCTGGAAAAATAAATAATACATTATGAGGAGATATCGTAAATATATTGCTTAATACATTTCTATAAACCTTTACTATATCTAGTGTATAAGTTACTGCTAAATCTCAAAAGTCATGGACGTATTTATTACCTAGTTGATACCTGATATCAAAGGATCAAGAGGTTTGAATATATTTTGCTCGATGTTCGCGATTATTCCTATCACAATTCCAACCTAACCTAAGCTATCACATTGCTACTAGGCCACGAAATTAATAATAGCATTTAATACCTATGCATCTCCTCACCCCTGAAATAAAAAACTTAATATTTTCGGGACTAGATAATTTACACAATACATACTGGAATGACACATTTCTGCACTTTAACTCTGACACGTGTGTGTAGATATTAAAAATAGGTATTTTATGTCTGTGTCTACTACCGATTACCTCGTAATGAATAAGACATGTTCATGAGATATAATACAAATAGTTAGTCCTAACGGGGTGTCCAGTATTAGTCGTATAGAAATAACACACAGGTCCCACAAATAATAGTATACGCACGTACACATCCAAGAGATTAGAAAGCGGTGGCGTATACAGAGCATAACGGCATAAGAAAGCGTCATACCGTTGACCGTGACGGCACCCAAGTCGATTTTCTTGATTGTGCGCGTCAATAGACGAATCACATCAAAACGATTAATAAATAACCTGCATTCCGATGATGGCATAAATGAAGAACAGCATCGCGATGAGAAGGCACACGTAGGGTAAGGCTTTGAAACTCTGCACGAACGTCCAGAGTAGTATTCGAATAGTGTAGCCCTGTCGGAGCAGCTTGATCAGTCGCGCGGCTCGAAACAGGCGGAGGAAACCGACGTTGAAAGTGTTCTCCTAAAATATTGCACATGTCAAGAAATAGTTTAACACAAAATATTCTATTACAGTCTTGAATAGGCTAGTATTTATATAAATAAAAATATACAGTAATCGATAATAATTACAATAATTCGTGTCAGATCAATTAATCGATTAATAACAGTGTATATGTACTTAATATGGAAAGAATGTAATCAATTTTGTACAAAAATCTGAAATTGAAGTCTTGATGCAACATTTAAATCTGACACGGATTTCTTGTTATTATGTAATATTGAAATAGCAAATGTTACTAAAGTATTTTAGAAGCGTTAGCGATACATGGCATTAAGAACAACTATATATAAATAGAATCTAAAACAAGTAAATTGGTAAGGACAACACTTAAAAAAATGAAGAAAAATATTAAAATAATATTTATCATTATATCTACGTAGTAGTTCTATATTCTAGGATCGAGTACAATATAAACAAATATAAAGTTATGTTATACGATAATTATTATAAATCTAAAAATTTAATATAGATTCATGATACAATAGTTTATCTACTTCGCAATGACAAAATATTTATTGAATTCTGTCATAATATCTAAGATAATATTATTAACAATCTCCTAGCACACAATTATCATCTAAATACATTTGATACATATTTATAATTTTCTATAAAATTTCTAGATGACCTATTTAGTATCTAATAAATCGAGCACTACTTAATGTATTCAATGATCTTTAACTTTAGAGATACAGATAAACACTTTCTAATCAATGGACAATCCGTTACAAATATCTAAAATTTCCTAGCAATCAATTATATTATATTGTTACCTGCTGACAGGATATGTCAGCACAGTTTTCAGCAAGGTCGGTCTGTAATCAGGATATAAATACCCTTTACATACATATTATAAATCAGTCAAAGGTAACCAGCAATAAAGAAGATCGCAGATGTGAAAATAAAAAAATATAAATCAGTAAATTTTTAAATAATAATTGAAGAAGCATTAACGCATTTTTAATACATGTCATACTCACGCCGAACTCCATAATGAGAGCGTCAATAATACTTCCAATGACCGTGATAAAATCAAAAGTGTTCCACGGGTCTTTGAAAAAATTCTGAAATCACAAAATCATATGAATATTCTCTTCATAATAAGCCCTTATACAAATATTTTAATAAAACTTAAGCGTTGAAATGCTTGTGGCTATATTATACCCCTGTGATTATGACATATTATATATACATCGTCAATCCGATTTTATATTAAAACCTTCAATAAGCTCCTGAAAACATATGAACTAATAACTCTGCTATGATCGCGAATTCGACATTTATCAATACTTTCTTATTTTTTAAAACAAAAGACACATCTCTATTCAGTTATCAATATTTCATTCTATTGGCGAAGTGCCGTAAGCGCTCGCCTTAGTCCGGTGAAGCTGTGAAGGGCCGTCAAATCAAAAGCGTAGTCAGTTAAAAATAAAATCATCGTATTAGGGCTGTCTGAAGTTTTTTCCCACGTTTTTTGTCTAGTGTTACAATGGATATCCTCGCATCGGTCGCGCATTTCACATATATTATTAACAATCCTTACCTAGCCATGATCTAACTAAATTGTATCCGGATGCCGGAAATAAAAAAGCTCTCGTTACAATGGACGCACAATTAGTCAGCCATTTAAAATCTAACATTATAAAAATCAGTTAAGAAAATACAATAACTATACGACGATACAAATGCACACTTTCCATTTCAATATATTCAATATGGGATTTTCAATTTAGGATAGGAAGTTAAGGGTATCTCTCTAATTCTGTTATGTCTATAAAATATAGAAAAAAGTATCTTGCTCATCTAAAATATTTTTATAGCAAGAATTCAATGCTGTTACGACCGAAATATTATGTTCATAAACAAGCGTAATCTTGCAAATAATCTATGAAACTGAATTCTAGTTTTTAATATATTCAAGTCAATATTGAATATTAAATACTAATCTAAATATCATTGTCAAATAATGATTCCGTATAGGAGCAAATATATGTGACATTGAAATTATGAAAAAAATTGTAAAAGTATATAAAATCGTATTATCTCACATCGCAAAGCTTCGTAAGAATCGGTATCAATATTTGCTCCTAAACATTGATTTAGCAATAAAAATCGGATACTGAAAAAAATATCGCGTGACTGAAAATTCTCGTTTAATTTCGTAATGTAAAGTAAAAAAAATCAATATGCATCAAAATCTTACCGTGCACCCGAAGGCGATCAGCTTCAAAACGGTCTCGAGAAGGAAGAATATCGTAAAGACGAGATTCATGAATGTTAACATGTCCATGAGTAGTGGTGGAGCCTCGTGAAACTACCACAAAATTAATACCAAATTTTCTTAAAACCTCAACCAAAATTCTTAAGTTTTGGCTAAAGTCAAATGCGAGAGAAAACTTAATTTCATAAAAATCAATAATTAATATAGTGTTCATAAATTATGTTAAATAGTTCCAGCATTTGACTTACAATAGTCTAAATTTATTTTGTTGCTGACGTCGTTTAAGTAAGTATCCATAAAAGGAGTAATTTTGTTAATAATGTCAAATGTGTGTTGTGCTATATGTGTGTGTTTGTTCATGATATTTTGATTACCGATTTATTTAATCAAATGAATGTAGTTAGTGATCATGTAATCGTTTCGTGATGTTGCACGTGCTTGCATGCAAATCTCAATCAACAAACATGCAAATAGCAATTTATAATGCCAAACATTTAACAAATTTTGTATTTAAAATATTTGTCATACATACCAGTGTTGTTTGATGTAGTCCTTGTTCGAAGTACGCCACCTACCTTCAATCTCAAGGTAGCAGAAAAAAAGTAGGATCGAATACATTTACCTTTAGAACAGTTAAAAACGTCAAACATCTGAGTGCCACATGCAGCTATATAATAAAGCCATGCTCGACAATCGCAAACAAATATTTACACACACACTATCAAGAGAGAAACTAGAGTTAGGTACTTGGGAAGGGATATTTACTCGGCTGGAAATATTCCGATACAGTCATGTAAGTAGACAAAGCAACATGTTAGTAATAGAAAGAGTACATTTGTACCAGTTTTATATTTGATGTTTGCACCATTAACCTAAATGTCTGTTTCAAGTTGTGTGTTTGTGTACTTACTTTGACACCGTAAGCGATGATTTTCAACACCGTTTCCACAGAAAACATTCCAGTAAACCCCATATTCGAATACTTGAGGATATCCGCGTAGAGGTCAGTTTGGTTATAGTACTGCCATATTGTGACGAAGTGCCGGGAATTTTGGGTAAACCCATGGCAATGAAAATAGATACTTTGTTATTTCATACGTAAGGTATTCGATTTCAATTGCAATTGATATAGGTACAGATGACATACATATATATGAATAAAAATCGATTGTTAATTGTTACTATAATATTAGACAAAAATGATAGATTGAAATGATTCAATTACTTTATGAGTATTATAAGGAGTCTGATTGTTAGGATAGTGAAAATTGTATTAAGGAATTGTGCTAAATTGGCAAAATATAATGTCGCATCGGTATAGGGTATGAAACGTTTACAAGGGGTACAGTGAAATGAAAGCTTTAAAATTTAAAAGAATTCGTAAATATTGATGATATTTACGGCAAAAAATATAAATTCAGTTGGTTACTAACAACAAATGTAATTATTGGCAATCATATAACGTATCAAATTGATATGGCACGTTTAATTAATAATATGTCCCAATAAGAAATGAAATGAAGCAGCCCACAGCCACCGAACTGCCTGGCAGTAGTCCATTCCACCGAGCATGCAATAATTTCCACATAAAGAATTTAGAAAAAAATCATGCACCACGAACAACATTTATATGGCTCATGCCACTTCCTGACCGGTTTTAGAGATGTGCATTCACAAGCACGAATGACCAATGATAGGTATACATATTTAGTGTATCTTATGCCACAAGGTGTGCTGGAAGGAAAGGTATACCGTGCAGTTAACACCGATACATATATATAATGAACAGCGAACTAGGAATCACGATAGGAATGTTGAACAAAAACTCAAGGATAATTTGAAAATAATAATTTGGACGATATACATGACGGGTTTGGTTCGGCCACGATTTCACATTCGGCGCATTCCAATGCAGTGTGTACACTGACGCCGACGATGATGTCGAATACATTTAAACGTGTGTTGTTATGTAAAATAGTGTTACATGTGATGATATCCTGTAAAATCTATTTCTTATATAGACGATACTACATGGTTACCTTGTAAAAAATATAAATGTTAATGTGTATTTTAATATACATTTAGAAACATCGATCAACTTGACAACATCGAGAGACAATAACATATATACTTAAAAACTGATTTGTTTTGTGTGTTAGTGTGCAGATTATTGTGATTTTGACAGTCGTTACTAAACTAATTTACCATTGTCTTGTGCCTTGTGATTGGACTAATCATATACTACATTAAATTAGTGTTTGCTACATTTCACATTTATCTTATCAGTGCTTCGTATGTTTCTTTGTGTGTGTTAGTTGTATATTTTAATTAGCTTCAATAGTAAGTCATATTTAACTTATCGAGTGTAATCATAACCTGTAATTATGTAAACATATAACAGCTTGATTAAATACACACCTTCATCATGAGTAATAATGTGTTCAGTACAATAAGTGTCATGATGAAGTACTCGAAGGGCGTAGAGACAACGATTCTCCACACTTTGTACTTAAAGCTTGCTCTTTTACTTGGCATATACCTCTCGAGAGGTCTTGCTTCTATCGTGAAATCTATACATGATTTCTGTAAACAAATACAAGTGGAATTTATAAGCCGTATTTATAAATTCTGGGACGTCGGGTATTAAACAGCCTATTTGAATGTAACGAATAAAAAAAATTATAATACAGCACTCTTATATATTAGTATTGAATATTTAATAAAAGTTTTGTGATAATCCTTAAAGTAGTTCATGTGCAAATTAAATATAAATTTGAATTGTATATCAACGCCCGCTTTAATGGCGGAGTACACGACGTCTGTTAGGGCAACAAGGTTAACAATTTGTGGGTAAGTTCAGATATTTTCTAAACAAATTCTGTTGTTTATCAACTTTGTTGCATGTTTCTTTTAAATATATGCTTTTCTTAATGTTCAAATAAGATATTTTTTATATATAAGATATACATCTTATATAAGGATATGTAAGATCTTCATTTAAAATATTTATTGAAGGACGTTCATTTGAATGTTTGTCTGGGATCACGCGACATAACCTCTAATAATTGACACACTTACCTGATTCTTATCAATTTCACCGTCTTGTAACTCTGCTTCACCCTGTTCTTGAAATGTGATAATTATCAAAGCTACGAATATATTAACAAAGAAGAAAGGAAACACCACGAAGTAGACTATATAAAATATGGACATTTCTATTCGAAAATTTTGTATGGGTCCCCGATCTTCGTATGTGGCGGCCATTGAGTTTTGTAATACTCTGAAAATATACAATTACAATATAATTTTATTATATCATACTGTGATTAAAGATACTGATATTCTTATGAGAATATTCTATTAAGTTACCTAAAAATTGATCGATTAAATAAAAATACTTGTGTAATAGGATTTTATAGTTATTTTCTCGGTATAAGCAGGAAGCCAAATTTAACCAGGTTCTTCACGAAACATATTACATGAATAAAATTCAATTTTGTTGTCGCCGATAACATTAACATTTAATTGACGCAAGGTAAAGTGACGAGACAGTTTGTCTAATAGTAAACACGATATAATTGAAAAGCAGTTACTAAAACAAAGAGATCAAGAGGCCAAGAGTAGGATATGTTAATAGTGTTGACTAGATCGTGACCATAATACGCCCTTAGGTTTAGGCTTAGGCGTGTGGCTTTCAGCTCGTCATAGTTACTGCACAGGGTTAACAAAGTCGTCATAGTGATTCTCTATTAGTTTGTCGCTTTCGAGATCAACCATTGAACCAGTGGCTGCGAGGCTTGCCGACAGACATGACAGCGACAATTACCAATGGATACTACATCTCTGTGGTCATCGTTATTTTTGGATTGCACTAAGGTTACATTGCATTAAGGCTTTGTCGTGCTACAATTAAAAATGCTTCTACGAGTTACGCTCGAAGGACCCTTTGTAATAAGCACACTGGTCTGTAGACGGGTTAAAAGCAATAAACTCACTGCGGCCATCCTTCCCCCGTTTGAACTGCAAACAACGTAAGCATCGCAGAAGCTACGTTGTCGTAATGAAAGGATTGCGTCGTCCAAACGCGTTTCTGTATTTTCGGCAGCAGGCTATTTGACTCGTACACGAAATACGACCCTCTGTAACGTCATATTCTTTTTTAATTATTCGTGGTATGGAAACAATATTTTTATATATTTTGATTTATCAACTTTGATAAACTACAATTACAGAATTAATATCATGGCATACTTGAAGTATATATAACATATGTTAATAAAATGAAATCGAAATATATACTTATCTATATACACTAAATTAAATGTAACATAGTCCAGTTTCTTTTGTAATATATATTTTAATAAACTATATATATTAAAATTGATTTTATCAAAGACTGGTAAAAGTGACCTTTGGATCGATCATTATGCCTTTTTTTAATAAAAGGTTTTTGTTCCATACTAATTAAACGACCTACTAGGTGGTGATACGCTATATTCTGTTTTCAATCAGTTTTACATGATAATGCAGACGAAGTCGCAGGCGATCGCTTATATATAAACTCTATCGATTATAAGACAGTCGATAATAATTACTGTAATTATTTAAAAAAAATTCAGTACTCACTGGCAGTCTTCAAATGTGTTCTTACTGATATCGTTGCAGAAAAAAAATTTACCATTAAAAAGTTGAACTGCTATTACGGCAAATATAAATTGAAACAATATATACACTATTAGAATGTTTATAACGTTTTTTAAAGAGTTTACGACACAGTCAAACACTGCTTTTAACTTGGGAACTCGTTTTATAGTTTTTAACGGTCTAAGCACTCTTAACACTCTTAAAGACTTTATTGTAGAGAGATTCTGCCCCGCTCCTTTTTTCACGCCTCTGTAACAAACATGTCAATATCAATATAGTTCGTTTAACCTATAAGAATAATTCAATTATTTTTAACCTGTGTCAAATATATGTGTTACAGGAATACTGTTGACCAGCGTCAGTACTATTGACCTTTACTAGTGACTAGCTACCATTGACTTTATTAATGACTTGCTACTATTGACCTTTATTAATGACTTGGTACTATTGACCCATTCTGAAATAATATTAGCACGAGGTATAGGCCAATCGTAAACATCTTGATTGTTATTAGTTGTCTGCTTTGGGTGGACGCCTTGCAAGGCTACCCGCCAACTAGACACGGGGTATTTTAGCTTGGATTACTCATATTTACAAATCATTCTTAATTATATTCAATATTGCATATTCGATTGATTTTAGTTCATCGGTTGATTAAATAATAGCTATGACACCATCATTGAAAACGTCATACTTTTATAAGTGGCTCCTTGCCGTTGCCCCGACACAAACATATTCCACTAAAAGGTGAAAGCTAAGTGATAAACAGTTTATAATCGCATTATTAATTAATATTAATAAGATAATATTTATATTGTTTGATTATGTGTGTTAAATATTACAACAGTTTCGATGTAATTTTAATTTAAAACTTATATTGTTATTGTTATCAAATAAAACTACATTAACCAGAAGCATTTACCGTAAAACTTTCGTATGTAAATCAATCTGTACATTTTGGTAAATGCTTTATTTCTAAAGTAAAATATTGAAATGAACAAGCACGTACCCGATCTCAAATCCGAAGCTGACAAGAGCGCAGATGACTACAGCGGCGTCCATAATGTTCCATAAGTCACGAAGATACGCGCCCGGATGAAACAAAATGCCGAGGTCGACGATCTTCAACAACATTTCCACGGTAAAAACACCCGTGAACGCGTAGTCGAAGTAGTTTAATATTTTGTTCCTGGTAAACAAGAAATAAAATAAAAAGTCTTTATTTAACAAAAATAAACTGTAGATTCCCGCACTAGGGACTAATCCTGTGTCACGGGTGATCGATCAAAACTACGTTACAAAATTTATAACCTACTAAAAAAAGAGAAACAAAAAAATACAATTGAAACGATTGTAGATTTACGAGTCCCCTTTTGAGAATTTGATAAGTATCCCCTACGGCTATTTTGGACAATATATCCTTGAAAAGTCATAATCCTGTAGCAGTTAAATAGAGATTTTGCTTGTACACCCCCTGCTCCCATTTCTATGGTAGGATATTTGATTCTATTTCCCATTTCTGTGTATAAATTATCCAATCTGGTTAAGTCATTGGTTGAAAATTTATTTTCTCTTTAAAGGTGTTGACTCCCATAATACAGTAAGATCTACCAGTATTTCAGGTCTGAACTACATTGAGTATAAACATACATCCAGCCTAGATGTTAAAAGCTCTTGAGAAGTCATTTTCTTAGAAGGATATACGTAGATTTTGTTGATATACCTAACGCTCCCTTTGCTGCAGTATATATATTACCCACATAGCCAATTTTGGTTAAACAATTTGTTTAAGACATATATGGTCCTTAGAGGTGTCGATTCCCATAGTACGGTGAACTCTACCACTAATGCTGACTTAAACTCTATTGAGTATAAACATATATACAATCTAGATGTTGATATTTCAAATTATTTTGATGAAATATGACGTGAACATTTATGAATAAATTCATACACTATTGAAGAATTATTTTTCATGGGCACAGTTTATTATTTCAAAGGAATTATTAAATCGTAATTTACTAGATAGGCATTGAAATAAAATTCTAATGAACTTAGGAGTATACCACTCACCTACTACTTTCCTCGACTACAGGATCCTCAGCCGCTAAAGCCGCAGAACTCATACATATAACTACCATTATAAAAAAATCAAAGTATCTTAAATTTACGACCCAGTGTGCGCCTCGCCTAATTCTGAAATAAAAACAAAATGTATGTAAAATCATTTCAAAAGGTTTCAAAAGGTAGGTCAGGTTTATAAAAGAAAAAAAATTAAGGGTATGATTTATTACAATTTTTTTTTATATCATAGGAGGCAAGCGAACAGGCTGGTCCCCTGATGTTAAGTGATCACCGCCGTCCATAGACTTTAGTAACATCAGGGGAGTCGCAAGTGTGTTGCTAGGCTGTGTTGGGGAGAGGAGGAGGGAGATATGGAGACAGGGGGAAGGGTATAGGAGGGGTGCCTCCGGCGCTCTCACTGACCGAACGAAACGCAACAATGGAAGCACTATTGCTTCACGTCAGTTTTGTGTGAGAGGGTGGTAGTACCACGGGCGAGCCGACCCATTCATGCTGAAACTTGTAATAGCTTTCGGCGTGGCTTTACCACCTATAAAAGACCTCATTATACAAATCATGTACGGATGTTAAACTTACGGGTTAGTTGGTGACAAAATAAACATGGACGAATATGGCAGCATTGGTTTTGGTCCATCGGGTATCTCCTCTTCGTCTTCTTTTTTGGCATCTTCTTTCTTTTTGTTCTGTAACGTACAGCATTAATTTATACTTCAGGATAAAAAAAATGAAACTTATGGAAAAAGAATCAAATATATTTTTGAATATCTCATGAAGGTTCAATATTATCAATTTCTTAAAGTTTAACTTGAACAAATAAAAAAGACAAAGAAAGGGAAGAATGATATCGCATGAGGCAGAGACACCTTGAAGAAAATTATGGCAACGTAGTGGTAAGAACCATCATTTGAAAACTCAAACATTTTAAATTAAAATAATTACAATGAAATCAATTATTTTTAATGTTTAATCGAAGAACAAGAAAATTACGAGTAAGAATGTGAAATGTAAAAAAACGAAGTATAAAGAAGGCTCCTTGTAATTATGAATGTGCTCTAACATGCATGATATTACGCCAATAGCTTCCATAAAATTATATTAACAAAAGTGACTGGTTGAAACATAAAAAGTAACAGCAAAAAAATTAATAGAAATAATACTATATCATCATCCAGTGAAAATGAAATTGAGTGTGATTCAATGTCAGCCAAATTGTCAAATGATAAGCCACTTGAAAATATTGGTTGGAAACGATGACAATTTAGTAAAAGAACACCTAATTAACCTAACAATAGGCCCACAGAAGCGAAATTGGCCTAATAGCGACACTTAAAATATTGTTAATACAGAAGTGTTATTAGATGAAGTACTAATAGAAGTGTTAGAAGTGAAAAAATGTGGTTCTATGTATTATAACACCAGCACCGTGTATACCTGAAGTCATTTTGTGAATGGAAAATTGATTAAGGAAGAATATGCAATTCTATATTTTATTAACAATATTCCTAGTGATCGACGGTAATGCATACCGTCAAGCATAGCTTAGCCACCACCACCTAATTGAGTTTACCTTCCTACTCGTCGGCGAAGAGGAACTTAAGTCTACTCGAGGTGGAGTTCCGTCCACCGCATGTAACGCACCCATCTCTTTCTCCAATTCCTTATTAACCGGAACAGATTGACGTATTATATAAAATTTGGAACCATTAAGAAATTTTTAAACGACAATTGATGCTCGTGGTACATGCTATGGTATTGGAATCGTGAATCTATTAACTAAGTCGGAAAGCATCACGTAATGTGAAATAATTTGATTTATACTTATTAAAATAGAAGCTAATACATACTTGGAGTTGTTTTTCTTTCTCTTCCTCATCTTGTTCCTCTTCTGCCGCTGTTAATTCCTGAAAGACATAAATGCAACATTTACACGAAAAGCGGCGTCCAATTTACAAGAGAGCGACTCGACGTTGACCTTTGCACACAACATCTTGTATCACAATTATATTCAATTTTATTATTATACATTCAAAAGATTTACGATAGTTGATCTTGAGCTGATGAGTCATTGATGAATATGGCAGGTTCACAATTAACAATAAATATGGGATAGGTGATAAGTTATGATCCTAGATCAACTTCCGTAAGTCTAAGTTATTTGCTTGACATTTTCACCTTACCTGAGCGTTAGCCAAGTTATCAACAGCGATGGCAAGGAACACGTTCAAGAGCGTGTAGTTGCCAAATAATACAAGGATCACAAAATACAACGAGTAGATCATCCCTCTTTGGATGCCACCTTGAGATTGGATGCCGTCGTACATTACTTCATTCCAATCTTCACCTGTTAGAATCTAAAAGTCAAAAATTTCCAATATTCAATATTTCTGTTAAAAATAAAGTCAACATTGTACTTCGTTCAAGTATATATTTTAATATCACATATTGTGTACGTCATACATTTATATCATCAAGGCTTTTCAGTTTAACTACGTAATTAATTAATGCATATTTTGATTACTTAAAAGTTGCTATAAGAGGCTTTATAACTGTACAAACTAAAAAAAGTTCCTTAAATTTAATAAAACAATTACCTGGAAGACAGTAAGTAAAGCAATTGGGAAAGTGTTGAAATTCGTAGGCGGTGTACCATCTTCGAAGTTAAACTGTCCTCCGAACAGCTGCATACCAAGTAGGGCAAATATGAGAATAAACAAGAAGAGAAGAAACAGTAGAGAGATAATGGATCTCATTGAATTAAGAAGAGATATTACAAGGTTCCGTAACGATGACCAATATTTTGTAACCTGAAATGAATATAAATCATTAATATCACTAATAAGTAATTTGTATGGATACTTTCAGTAATAAAAACGATTGAAATGTATAAGCACCTTGAATATCCTTAGCAATCTTAAAGCTCTCAGAACGGAAAGTCCAAAGGAGCCACCCTTAACTTCAGACCAGACGACTTCAAATATTGAACCAGAGATGACCACACAATCAAAACGATTAAAAGATGATTCGAAATATATTCTAGGACCTAATGCATACATTTTAACCCACATTTCCATCATGAATAAACCAAGGAAAACGAATTCAGCGTAATCTGAAAAATAAAAATAATGTGATATTAAAGGTTGGTAGTTTTGTACAAAGTATTGGACGATCTTTTTTAAAGGAATTTATTGTGTACTTTATGTATTGAAATTTGGACATTTCCAGTTTATATACGGTAAAATATCTGTTATATTTTATCATGTTTTTAAAATAAGTAGGTTCTCATAGATTTTATACAGATATCTAAAAATTCAAGCAACCAATAAGGGATTAGCATATCGCTTATATTTGTTTACATCGCGATCGTGGCTAAGTTACCAGTATAAAAAATAGAACAATCATAACAGTTAGAGTAAGCGAATTGACAGGTCATTCAGTTACCATTTTATTTTATTTCAAGGGCCATACTGTAAACGAAAGATTTGGTCTCGTTTTCTCCGTCAGTACCTACACACGTGCGAAATTGGCAGGAAAGTTGGTTTAACGTAAAAAAAATGAAGCTAAACTTACATAAAAACGAAGTAAGGTATTTCGGCTGCCTGTAGTGCTCAACCGCAACACATATAGTATTGAACAACACCAATACGATGACGAACCAATAAAACCATTGAGTCTTCACTGTATGTCTGATCCAAAATCGAAACCTCTTTTCCGCACGCCAAAAATCCGCACATTTGCCAGCTGAGCGAGACTTGCTTTTCAAAAAACCTGTTGGTAGAATACGAATTCAATAAATTATATATTAAACATTTAAATTGATCATGCAATCAACTCTTTATCTCGTTGCATGATCAGTGATTCTCTAGGATTTACTAAGAGGGTAAGACATCACATTCAACTAAACAGTTATGTATCTAGCTTTACAGGTTAGTTTATCTACGCACTTTAGAATTCAGCGAACACACTCATCTTGTACTTCTATATACCAATTCTTAATTTGACACCTGAGTTTTTGTATCAATACTTAGCAGGTATTTATTTATCCACATCTAATTGATGACGTAACAACAATGCATTCATAAACTTTTGCACGTTCATCGTTATTTTCGACCACATATTTTAAATAATAGTTACGTTCCACAGTAACCTTATGTAGCTAAGTTTTATCAAGCTTTAGAAAGAGTGGATAGAGCTTTAAGTATAATAAGTACAATTAAGAATTATAGCTAAAAATAAAAGAAGATGATAGTTTAAATAAAAATAAGGGTTAAAACGGTGGATTTATTGAAGCTCTGGCTTTATTGGATGTTAGTGTGACATTTCTCTAAAAGTGGTCCACAATTATTTTTTTTAAGTGTCACTAACTCAAATGCTACAACTATTCTAAAGAATCTACATAGAAGATGAAAAGGAATATTCTACCAGAATCACGCTTGATCCCATACCTTGCTTTTTCTTTGGAACTGTAAACAACCAACACAGAAATAGAGTACGGGTGATAGTGAATGATAAATTTACGTATATTTTCTAACACGACATGCAACATCCAGTACATTTGATATAATTAATAAAATTTTAAGTATTACATAACATTTCGGCGAACGTTAAATAAAGTGTTTTAGAATTGAATCAGAATTACAAACAACAACATTTTTAAATTCTCTAATGATTCTGAATAAAAAATTTGCATGCTCCCATGTAAATGAAAACTTTATAATTTAATGGAGAATAAAATACTGGAACACATAACGTGGTGTGGAAAAAAATCATGGATCTATTATATATGTGATAGACGACACGACAGAAATATAATACGTAAACATCCACTATGTATTACGATCAATATTATACTGACCGACATCTCCACAGTCTTCATCTTGTTCTTCCTCTTCTGTATCAGTACTTTTACTCTTCCCTAAATTTTTTAATTTCTTTTTGGCCGCCGCTCTTCTTCGGGCTAAAAATTAGAAATCAACATAATAAAAATTGTTATTTATAATTATGAACTGCTATTTATTATGCTACCTTCTTGGTAGCATTTTCAACAAAAGTTAGAGTCCTATGTAAGGTGGTAAAGGATACTCTAGTGCAGCGATACTCAATCTGCAGCCCGCCGGGTCCACGAGATTATTCTTTATTATCAATTATATTAAATTTCGTGCCCATCAGAAAAACTATGAGCACGCTGATTAAATTAAATGGATCCCAGATAACACGAATGCAATCCGTTCCTTATGATATCAGGGTTACTCTAAGCTTATTTTATTGGACAACCATTTTTCACTACATTGATATATACGTGGTTAATTTGAAATGACGTGTTTATGGCCCCTTTGAAAAAAGGTTGAGTACGACTGCTCTAGTGTATTTAGTTAGCTACCGTTGAGTTGGAAATCTGTTTCCAAGTATCTCTTGGTGTGTTCTAACAGCCGTATTCGACAATTAGGTCCTTTAAGAACTACAACTTCACGAAACATCACATGAGATTGCGGTGAAACGTTCATAAATCGAAAATTATATTACTCTTATGCTATCGCATTGACCCAATGCACTTTGTACCCAAAATCTTGGGTTAGATTTGAATCTTCGTACCAGATGTATTACCGGTAGTTTTATACGTTTGACAAAATTAAACTGAGATTAGATTTAAACTTTTTGGTCTTGACACAGACGCAAAAGCAAACAAACAAAAGTAAGTAAAAGGCGTAAAAATATATGTGTAAGCTATTTGTTGCTAACCTTCAATTATATGCATTTTCTCTTCTTCTGTCGTTCTTTCTTCAGCTAATATTACTTCCTCTGTAAAAAGTGTTGTTAAATATATTAGTGACAACAACATTCGCATTTGTATTATTAGTCATTCTATCTATATACAAACTTACCGGCCTTACATATCCACTCAACATAACCGTTGAGTTCTTTCTCAAGTTGTTGCTGTCTCCTTAACTTAAGAAACTCTTGTCTATTTTCTACTTTCTCTCTTTCTTTAGCGAATTCACTGTGAATATAGCACATTACTAGGATATGTACAGAGTAGCAAATCAATATTTATGCTTGTATATTTAGAGAGCGTACTTTTTCTTTTTTCTACAAATTATTTTAGCAGCACAAGTTTCACAATATTTTGAGCACTATTGTATTATCTAATAATGTATAAAAAGAAAAAAAAACGAACACAAACTAATGAAGTAATTCGTAACTAAAATGATCTTACTAGCCTTGTCACCAAATTAACTTAATCAGAAAAAAAAACTAGCGATAGAACAAAAGTCGTTAAAATCCTCAAATAAATTCATAAGTAACTACTGGAAATAGTTCCAATCCAGTGAGACCTGCTTCAGTAATCCAGTTAAGGTATGCAGTGAAATCTTGGTTGAACAGCGTCCGAGCTCTTTCCTTCACAAATTGGGCTCTACGTTCAACACGGCCCCTCTCATTAGAAAACTCACTGTTTACATTGTTCCATTTATAAATGATAAAAAAATCAAATTATATCAAAATCAAATAGAAATAAAGTAAACGAAAATATCCAAATAAACTTACCCACTGAGGACACCGAGAACTAAATTGAGCATAAAGAATGAACCCAGTACTATGAGAGGAACAAAGTAAATCCAGTTGAACGCACTACCTAGCGCGTCATTAGTCTGTAACAAATTAAGAAAGTACATGAACGATTTCAATTGCAATATTTTTTTTTTCCATAAAAAATTTAAGGGACATTTATCATTTTTTGACATGCCAGTCCCATCGTTTGCAATAATTACTTTTGATAATTAAAACTACATTTCTAAAGTGATAAAAAAACATTATTTTATAAGCACATATTATTAGTTATAATTGTTTAATTTGATGTATAAAATAGGAGTTATGTAAAGATTTAATTTAGACGTTAAATAAGGGTGTGGCCTAAGATGGTAAATACGCTAATCTTACAGGAGGACTGATTCCCGAGTGAACACCGAAACACACTTATAGGCGACAGATTTTAACTTGAGGGTATTCGATCAACAATAACTAGATAAATAATAGGTCTTTTTTACCTATGAAATTGCCGTTCTGTAGTACTGGCCATTTCAAATCAAAATAATTTTTGTTTTTCTAAGAATTCTAATTTCAAATTAATTTTATTTTAAAAACAGAATTTTTTTTCCAAAAGTAGTCATATGTTTATTGATTAGTGTTACATTTTCATCGCATTTCAATCTTTTTTGTCATCATGGATACGTTAAAAATTCGAGTAATTATGGAATATGAGTACCGACGTGGCAGCAACGCGGCACAAGCGGCACGCAACATCAACGACGTTTACGGAGCTAACACTACAAACCAACGCACCACCTGTTATTGGTTTGCTCTTCGATCAACAATAACTAGATAAAGGGTCACATACAAAATCGATGCTAACAACTGTCCGCGTAAATATATATTTATGTGTAGCTATTTGTTTACTAAGAAAGGGAGAAAAAAAGTTTTAAAACAGTTTTAAGTTCAACCTAATTACAACCATAACACCTAGTAATAAAGTCACAAATGTTCAAAATATTATCTAATACTTACGATAAGCAAAGCAATAAATTACTCCCCTACAAATGAAAAGACAACATAAACAACATTTAGTCTGAATTCAACCTTAACACGTAACGAATAAAGTACGTTTTCCCGTTATTGTGCGTGTTTGTGCGTGGCAAGACCAAACATTTGTATCACAGGCTTAAAATCGGTAATTTTGTTCAAAATTTGATATTATTTGTTAGTTTAAAGCTTAAAATATAACTTATTCAACATGTATTTAGAGAAAGTAAAATACCCCGGCCGTTAAATTGCTTTTTCGGGTATTATTTTTGCATCTTTTGAATACACTGCGTAATGTGAAACGGGCTTACATTGGCTGTGTTTCAAACAAACTAAACAAAATAAGGGCACACATTTCAAGTGAGTTCTTATTTACCGAGACGTATTTTTCGCGCCGACCCGATATCTAGTTATTGTTGATCGATTGAGGGTAGTAGCTAGACAAGCGGGATTAGCAAATCGCTACAAATATGCTATGTTTTCGTTACGATGTCCTCCCTAACCAAAAACTGAAACTGAGCGGGCTCATTTGCAAGAATCCGAAGATACATTGCTCGGACGGTACCCAAACTAGTTGACTTTCTGAGTCCATACTATGTGGTAGAGCATGGTAATTGTATCGGACTGGATTGCGTCTAATTTTTGGGGTTTTTGGGGTGTAAAGGATGTCGAATAACGTCATAAGACTTTGGACACCCAAGCCAACCTCACCTGTACGTGGTGCACCCTGCTGAATAACGAGGCAATGGCGAAAGCGGGGTGGTAGGGTTTTACAACCTGACTGGGTCGCAACCACCATGTATATGGCGAAAAAGCTCGTCATAGTGATTCGCTTGTGCGGGACGCGTTTTGGGATCAGCCTATGCGTACCCAGCTTTTCGCAGGCCGGCATGACAGCGGCGACTGGCGATGAATAGTGTGTCACTCGGTGGTTGCCATTAGTTTTGGATTGTACTGTGCTTACCATCAGGTTTAGTGCAGTCATTTTACCGTGCTACAATAAAAAAAAACCTTAGATATAACACACGCATACGTATAATTTCGGTATCAGCCATTGTAAATCCAGTAATAAAGCAAGGAGTATTTGCGCCCGACTTGATCAGTACCACCATGAACGTGGTAATTGAATATATCTCCATAGTTGCCCTTGGTTTTGGATTACCTTATACTTGTCATGAGGTATAGTCACTCAGTCATACTCAAAAAAAACGAAAGAAAAATTTGGTTCGATTAAATATTATACCAACCCAATAGAGGATGGCAGTCCAGCCCTCCATAGTGATACACTGGAAGACGGTGAGCATAGCGAAGCCTATATTGTCAAACGAAGTGATACCCCTGTTCGGACCCTCCCATTTCTCCAAACACGTGCTGACCTCATACTTGCACACGTTTGCTCCGTACGGGGCAAGTGACTCATTGTCAGCATTACATGGCGTCGCACTATCACCCTCGTTTACTATTTCACCTGTTGATCAATTAATTACATTGGTTTTTTTTCTTAGAAAGAATATACACTGTAAACATAGTAAAAACTTATCATTAGATATTTGTCATGTTTCTAAGTAAAATAGATTTTTTCACCTTAAGTACTGGTATGGACCGTACTTTGCGCTACCGTCCGAAATTGACTGGCCCCTGTCACGTTTGGGCAGAAGTGCAAAGTACCGCCCATTCATGCACTTAATGAAGGAGTTCAGCAAAGTAACGCCTTCATACATCATACATTTTCCTTTCTATCTATATGTAACCAATATTACTAATTTTTCTTTTATAACTACTATTATAATTAATCAATTAGTTTCTTAGAGAATCATCGGATAAATCATATTGACTCTGTATCATTCTAAAGACATTCTAAACACTAAACACTTTGATTCGAAACACTTGATTCTAAGTGTCAACAGGAAAGAAACACGAGAAAAAACGATTCGAAACGCAACTGCAATAAAACTCAAACTCAACAAGAAACTTGAATTCAATGAAATTAAGTATAGACACTTACTAATGTCTTCTAAACTATAACAAGTCTTATGTAGCGCCCCTGAGTAGAACTCGAGGCCGATGATGGCGAAGATAACTATTGCGAAAAGCACCAAGAGGCCGATCTGCAGTAACGGAGCCATCGCCTTTATTATTGATTTCAATACAACTTGTAGACCTGCGCAATTAAAATTACATATAGTATGACATCATATGTGGCAAATAAACATTCTGTTATTTATAAATTCAGTGGAAATAAAATCTTCTAGAACAAACAAGGATTATTAAGATGCGCTCTTAATAAAAGAAATGCGCGTACTTCTTGTAAAAATATATCGGGATTAAATGTACGCGGTAGAGGCACGTTGAAGCTATTACTGGTTTCAGCATGAATGGATCGGCTCGCCCGGGGGACTACCATCTTTTTACAGAAAACCGACGTGAAGTTACAGTGCTTGCCATGTTGCGTTTCGTTCGGTCAGTGAAAGCGTCTGAGGTCCACCTCCCCTCACGTCTCCTCTCTCCCCCCCCCCTACCTCCCAAATACAGGCTGGCAACGCACTTGCGACTCCCCTGGTGTTGTTATAGTCTATGAACGGTGGTGATTACTTAACATCAGCTGACCCATCTATTCGTTTGCCTCGTATACCATACAAAAAATGAAATTACAAGTCCTAAATATTTTAATGTATCATGTAATTACAACCTTCATGTTTAGTATAAAATATTATAACTGTGTGTATGTGTTAGAATAATAAAAAACACCCGTTGAATTATAAAAAATATTTAAATTAACAATTTTGTTTCCATTGATTGTTGAGTGCAATCACTATGTGCATATTTACAACACTATTTATACATATATCATACGCCTACTTTACTATCCCATATCAATTTTGTAATCATTTAAATCGCACATTTTCGCTTATTTTATTTATCAAAACTATTATATTTATTTTGGTTATCAGAACTTGAATGATTAAGCCATATATTTTCAAGAGCATATGGTATAGCTTGTTATTTTCTGCATCTATTTGTAAGTATGAATCCTAAATGTTTTCTACACTTTTTAAGTTTTGGCGTTTGATCAGAATTTTACCAGATACTAAATGACAATGTGGCCTGAGATGGTAACATGTTAAAGGTATTATTAAATGACGTAACAGAGGTGTGCAGTCAACCTGATGTTAATTGGCCAGTACAACCTACAGTTCATTGCAAACAACCCCAAAAGGACGCTAATCTTGAGCTCAGTGAGGATGCAACCGTCATCTTCGGAGGGGAACAAGCAGAATGAGCACTAGTAATTTACAGCATAAATAGTTGTGAGGATGGTATTACCACAATCAACCTATACACAGGTTTTACCCATTTTAATTCATTAATACAATTTCGTTAATTAATTGGGCCTCCATAATTACTCAATACTATATTTTTTCGCCTTGACAAATGTACTCGGTGCAAAGTAAGGTTTCTATATTATAATGTTCTTATACTATATCAAAGTAACAAAATAAACTACAATAATGATAAATAAAAGAGATACTAAAGTTTCATTTAAACAGAAGACAGTATTTCTGATAAATGGAGTATATTTTTCATAAAGGATGAAAACACAAGCAGCGAACAATTTATGCAAAAACTATAACTTTTTTCATCAAAAACATGTTTTTTTTTTGTAATATAGGAATTCTACATAATGACAATCTATTATAAGTAAAAGGAATTCCAACTATTTCAACATGATACTGTAAAATTATTATAAACGTTATTAATAATAATTTCGTGCATTAAAAGTGAGATTTACAAATTTTGTTCTACACATGATACCTCACTGTTAGTGTCTTGTAGGTATCACGTGGGTTTATGACTTTGCTGTTGCACAAGTTTTACGAATACACATTTTCTGTTTTTAACTTTTTTTTTTTTTCAATTAACGATTTGTGTATTTGCCAGTATCAATCTCATGTCAGCACTATATCAGCTGTCAAATTTGCTTCCCGCGTTTTTTTTTGTCTTAGAAGAGTTCCAGTAACCTAGATTAAGAAAAACGTAAAAATCATGCAACAGCCTGTGCAATGGAACTATAAGTGATTCATCTATGAAAATTCTAGAACTCACTAGGAACGCCCGATACTAATTTAAGGGGCCTCAGCACCCTAATGGCACGCAAGGTCCTGAAGTCGACGACGGGCGCGACCGGCAGCTGCGTGATGATACTGCCAAACACATATCACTCGATACTATAGCTTGAACTAGCAACTAGCTTAATAATAAAATCTCTACTGAGAGCTGTGCAAGTCTAGTCTTGTTCAATGACGTAATAACCAATTATTAATTAAGGAGCAATTACTTTGGCATAAATAATTTTGATTGGAAATATTATGTTGACAGTGCACAGCCCTCGAAAATATTAAGAAAAAAATATATTATAAGTGCTACGATCTAAGTACCGTGTATCTAATTATCATTAAGTTAAACGTTGCGCAATTTAATCTAAATATACCATGTATTAATTATTCACACCTATGATCATTTCTTCATCTAATTTTTTACGTATTACATTTTTTAATACTTGTTAACACCTACGAAATACACAAAACATATAGCAAATAACTATTATGCAACACGTAGCTTCAAATAAAATTACGTTTAACATTTTCAATAATAATTAAAATCACACATTTTACTAAACGATATTACGTTACGTGTCAGTGAACATATCGAGAAAAAGGTCTACTGTAATAATTCCTTTGCTAAAAAGAAACGTTTTTAAAAAATCTATTTGTCATTAACTAGCTTTATTTTATCTACATTTAAAAAGGTTCGAAGTTCAAAAACATCTAGCGAGAACGTTCTATTACAAATAAGGTAGGTATTATATGTGAACTTTTCGCCAATTACTGTGAATTACTTGGTATCCGCGAGACGAGCTTGAGCGGTCGGAGCACTCTGAATGAGCGCAGCATCCGCAGGTCAACGTCCACGTTGTATTCGGCGAATATCGTCATCGACCTAGTTTTTGTTATCGTTTATTCAATAAACCATTTATTTTTATAATGACAAATATCTAATCCTAATATATGTTTTTCGGCGCCAATCGTTCTCAAACTCATAATAGTATTTCTTAATTGTTCACTTAAATTATTTTGCTTTGTTACTAATAAAATTGTATATTTTACGTGCCACGAAAACGTCATAATAAACAAATTTTTGGTTTTTAATTCCCTTTTGTAATTTTTCGGATATTGAATATTGAACAATTGAAATTGGTGAATGAATATATACGACAAAAACCAAAATAAATGTTTAATTGACTGAATACAGGAAACAACAAAAATATCAAACGTTTAGATTTAATAGTTCAATATTTTTCTTGTTTTATTTAGCTATTCGTGACATATACTTACTCCACTTCTTTCTAATAATAATATTATACTAATTGTTTCACAATTTTGAAAAAAAAAACATAATAAAATATATACTGTTATCTTTTTTATCTCTACAATATAATGCGTGATAATAATTAAGAGGTTACTTACCCAGTTACTACAACGAAAAAATCCATAATGTTCCAAACGTTTCTAAGATACGATCCCCTGTGTAAAACAAAACCTAATGCTAATATTTTTAACGAGGCTTCTACACAAAATATTCCTAAAAAGTATGCCTCGGTGTTTTCCTGTAACAAAAGAAATAATCATATTAAGAATTCAGTGATAACTGGACCTTCCATCGCGTGAGGAACTGCCGATAACAAATTTAAGTAATTGTTTTTCTGTAAATCTCATGTCTAAAGCATAGAGAATATTGCAACGTTGGGTGGGTATTCATCTTAGAAAGTATATTTTGACACATCTATTAAGGTTTTTTTAACGACTTTTTTTCGCTTCTCCAACAAAATAATATATACTTTATATAAAAAAAATCCCTGAGAATTTGAGCCGTTAGTTTTAATTGTTACATTGTTCATTTTAAGGTTTTTCGATATAAAGTACATAAAAAATTCAAGTCTTTTCTGTTATGGACCAAAGCCCAAAATTTTAAAAGCACTTAGAATCAAAATTAAGGGTTCAATTTTTCAAGGTTTTTGTTTTAGCATATATAACAAAAAATAGTCGATTTTAGTCGGACGTCCCAATTTTCTCCCCGACGTGCCAAATCGAATACCCAGTACTGTCACTGCCATATACTTTATCGCTGGGATTGAAATGCATTCTAAAATTAACATCACGACATTAATTTTAAAAAAATCATTCATAGTATTTTTAACCGACTTCGAAAAAGAAGGAGGTTACTACGTTAGGTTGTATGCATTTTTTTTAATGTATGATAATCGATATCTCCGTCGATTATGAATGGATTTTAATGATTCTTTTGAAATTTGAAGAAAATATTCAACCCCTAAAGAGGTGAAATATCGTTTATTTGATTTTCACCCACTTCGTCTCTACGTATTTTCGTGAAATTGGAACCGATTTATTATACCCATTAGAAACCAGATATTTTTATGGACACTAAAAATGGAGAAATAAAAACTTTTTACAAAAAAAAAAAATACTGCCTTCGATGTAAAAAACTAAGGCACTAAAAAACGAAAAATAACTGAATTATTAAATTAATCAAATACAATAAAAAATATTGATATTCGCGCTACCTAATAATATATTTGAAGTCGATGCCAACCTAAATTCATATCATCTACATACAGAGTTTTGGTCCACTCTCGTATCCCATGATGTATATCTGTATAGTATACATATTTTATTACCTGCAACAAATTTGAAATGTAGTTTGGCATTGACTTCAAATATATTATTAGGTAGCGTGAATATCAATATTTTTTATTTATAAATTAATAATTCAGTTATTTTTCGCTTTTTAGTGCCTTATTAGTTTTTCACATCGAAAGCGGTTTATTTTTTTTTGTAAAAAGTTTTTATTATGTTAAAAAAGTGAAGGAAAATTTACCAAATTCTGTGCTAAGATGGTCTTATCGCCGTTGGGCAGATGCTCCTCCAGCGCCAGCACCACGCAGTTGGCGATGATGGTAAGCAGCACCGCGTACTCGAAGGGCGGCCACTCGATGATGAACTTTGTATACCTGAAAATAAGTAACCGTTTCCTCTATAAATCCAATGTAATTATCATTTAACATCTAAAACTGGTTACTTACTTTCTGTAATTTAACTTATATGGCACTTGTAATGTTTTTCTACAACGTCGCATACGTAGCAAATTCAAGCGTAAAACCGCTTATGGCTTAAACTTACGTAATATTAACATAATTACATTTACACTAAAATTATGGGACATTATTAATAAAATATAATACAATTCCTTACAAGCAAAACCGCGAGTTATTTTTATATATCTAATACTAGATATCTCAGTGGTTCTGCTACGTTTTCCTATAAATATTTATTCTAATTTTGCTGTATGTGTCGTAAAGTAATTGAGTTGACTAATTTATATAGCGATCAGTTGAATAAGAAATAAATGTGATACAGCGCCACCTAGTGGCGATTATAGTAAAATGAATAGGATTAAACCTTTTCCATAAAAATACTTAGTTGTCTTTGTGTGTCAAGTGTGTGTTCTTTCATATACTACATCATAGTGTTTAGACTACGAAGGTTCAATATGATAATCATTTAAAAGCATTAATAAGGTTCGGTAAATACTAAAACGTAGTAAAATATTTGGTTAAAACTAAAAAGCTATTGTAAATATTGTAAATTGTAAAAATAAATAGCTGTACCCATCGAAATACCTTCACTGGTACGTTTCTTGGGTACGGTAAATTATTTATTCTCTTAGCATACAATATACAAGAATAAGTAAATGTCATAACTTTGTATTTTGCTGAGTATTAAATAGTCGAGATGACATTCTCGTAAACATGTTGACAGAGTATCGTGAGATACGTACATCCTCATTCTCTCAGCCGGCCTCATCAAACACATGATTATCGCATTACTCTTCGATTATGCGCCATAATACAGCCTGTATCAAGTTTCAATGAGTAGGCGATTGAACGTTAATCTGTTTAGTGACGTAGCACTTTGCATATATATATTACAATATAGAGTTTTTAAATGTGACTACAAGCGCAATTGAACTATATAAATTACTTATCTTTTATCTCTTTATTTAATCAAAAATTTCAGTGAACAAAGTTAACGTATCGTTACTGTTTGCATTGTTTATATAATTACCAAGATGGGTAGGCGCGTTCTTGTTTACGAAATGTACTGAGATTCAACAGAGGTTTTAATTTAATATTTATAAAGCCAGATAACGGAGGAGGTTTCATTAATGTGTAATCACATTCGCAACTGACGTGTAGAGAACATACTTAACTTTTGGTGGAAAGAAAGTATTCTGATATTGTCGCTACGAAATACACGTAGGTTGGTTCTTCAGCTCAGGTTTTTTGGTTAGATTTTTTTTTCTCTCGAACTTAAGTTAAGAGTTAAAACCATTAACGTCGATTTGGATAAAAAGATTTTATGAATAAAGATAGTGACGGTGAAATTACAATGAAACAAATAAAATACAGCCTATAAATAATAATATATATAAAATTTACAGCTTAGTACTCCTAAATAACTGAAAATGATCACAAACGAGGATCCATACTATTTATAACGTTACGATTTTTCATTGGCATTAGATAGTGATAATGGAATTATAATAAATAAAGGACGACCTATTTTAACTCATATAAGACATATAGTTCCTGCCGAATATGGAAACCAATTCACGTGAGCGAAGTCACGAGAGGTAAATAGCAATACTTTTCCTAAAAATTTTTCAAGCTCAAATGAATAAATAACTCATCCCCAAATTTACTATAAATAATAACAAGGAAGTGTAAATTTCAAGTCTAAATAAAAAAAAATCCTGAACAGATTTTTGGTAGGTGGTAGAGACACTCTGAAGTTATTACTGGTTCCAGCATGAATGGGTCGGCTCGCCCGGGGTAGTGCCACCCTCTCACAGAAAACTGACGTGAAGTAACAGTGCTTGCATATTTGCGTTTCGTTCGGTCAGTGAGAACACTGGAGGCCCATCTCCCCTTCCTCTCTCTCCTCCCCTCTCCCCCCAAAACACAGGCTGGAGACGCACTTGCGACACCTTGGTGTTGTTAGTGTCTATGGAAGGTAGTGCTCATATAACATCAGGTACCCACATATTCGTTTGCCTCCTATGACATAAAAAAAGAAAACCCAACCTAAAGTTAGCAATAAGTAGGTAAGTACTACGAAATAACCTAACACGGTGTGACGTATATTTTGTAAACAAAAAATGTGTTATTTGAAATCTGTTCGATATTACTGTGTTTAATAGATATATGACGTAATTACAATTAAAACGTATATGTACCTCCGAAGTGGATTTTCATCGGATAATATAAAGAGTGAACTGGGCCCCGGAGCAGCGGGCTGGTGCGCGCCGCCCATGGTATCAGCTGGCGCCGCGCGAGCCTGCGCTCCCGCCGCCTCCTGCGCTGCCGCAAACCTGAAACCACGTGCATAACTCTTTAAATATTTTCACATATATTATCAAATCATATGCGTAGTAGGGGCAGCGAAAGGTAAACTAGAAAAATCCATATATAAGGTACTAAAACACTGGGACATCACAAGAAATCACTTCCATTTTGCAGAGAAACTTTAAAGCGGTCGTTGTAGGTTCTTACCAGATTTAACAAGGTAAGGAAAGGAGCAGGGATAGTGAGCAATGAGCGTAGATGTACATTGATAGGGATTTCCTCTCTTTATCCAATAAACTTACTAATAGATCTTATAGTGGAGAGGTTTTATGTTTTAAAATTGCTTATTACATCTATGCTACATATAGTAAGCACTCTTCTCCTCTCCCTCTCCCACCCCTAATCCCTTCCCCCAAAGGGTGGCAACGCACTTGCGACTCCTTTGGTGTTGTTAGTGTCCATGGATGGTGGTGATCACTTAACAGCAGGTGACCCACCTGTTCGTTTGCCACTTATCACAAAAAAAAAGAAGAATGTTTTAAAATCGGGATTTTTTCCTCTTAAGAGCTTCCGCTGCGTGTTAGCGTTAGCCCAAAGTAACTGTTTTACGCGACCGAAGTCGCGGGCAGAGTCTAGTTCTTTATAAATGTACTATTAAGTTTTAGAATATTCATCCAACCTGATTTAAACACAATTGTAAATAAAAATATATTTAAGTATATGTTATATATATGAATTCTGCCTATTCATCATGTCATCATTACATCAGCCTATGAGATATGCACTGCAGGGTCATAGGCCTCTTCCTAAAGGATGATATGGGCCTAATCGCAGCTTATGATGTATCGGCGATCTCAAACTAGGAAAAATCCATAGTTTTATGTATCTTACTGGTTCTTTTGTATGTAGGTGGCTATACAAGATCACTTCTCGGATTTAGGTTTCTTTGCGGTATTTTCCTTCACTGTGAGTAGATAGCGTTATTAATTTGGATTAGTAAATACATGCAAATTTCAAACAACGCGTCGTTGTATGCCGGGATACGAACCTGCGGACATCGAAGTCAAATCTACGGTTTAAGCCACGACTTATACACGGTACACGACACATTCACGATTTATACGTTACTTCTGATATAATACTGAGAAAAAATTGTACATACATAACAGATTCTGATATTCGTGGCTTTTCAGCAAACATATGCAATTTAATAAGCATTTACTCAAAAAACGTATGATTTGAAACCCGTGAAAAAGTAAAAGAGAATCGAAGACCTAGAAATTATCTACTTTTAGTTACGTTTCATAGTATTTCTTTTTTTAGTATAATACATAAATACCTAAATTGAATAGACAAGCAAAATGTAGGTCAGTAGTACCTTGACTCGTAATACACGATGGTGGAACAGAGTTGCGAACTAAGTGCATTAGATTAATTAATAAAGACATTTGATAGGGAACGGCAGCAGCTACTTTTTCAAGATACGGACCGATTTAATACAGTGTCCATTTAGGGGTTTGAAAACAATAACAAAAATGTTAAATAGAATAATTTTTCTAACAGACATACAAAATTTCTACAAAAATTAGACTATAATATAACCGTTAATTTCTTAATTAATCGTGCTAATCTCAGGAACTATTGTTAGATAGCTCATTTATCGAGAAAGGCTGTATAGGCTGTATATCATTTGTAGGTGGTAGAGCCACGCTGAAGCTACTACTGGTTTCAGCATGAATGGGTCGGTACGCCCGGAGTAGTACCACACTCTCAAAGAAAACCGACGTGAAGTAACAGTGCTTTTGTTGCGTTTCGTTCGGTCAGTGAGAGCACTGGAGACCCATCTCCTCTTCCACCCTCCCCCTTTCCCCACTCCCCCTTTCCCCACTCCCCCTTCCCCCAAATACGAGCTGGCAACGCACTAGCGACTCCCTTGGTGTTCCTAGTGTCAATGGACGGCGACGATCACTTACCAACAGGTGACCCGTATGTTCGTTTGCCTCCGATAATATTTAAAAAAAATCATCACGCTAAGACCAATAGGAGTGGAGCATCAATGAAGATTGTTTCAAAATTGGGTTTTTTAGCGTTAGCCCAAGATAACTATTCCACGTGGGCGGAATTGCAGGCAGACGCTAGCTTAATATATACTGGTCGATAATTTTCTTTGTAATATTTATGTTGTTTTTAAATAACTACATATCATATAATACAACAATTAGTATAAATTGTTTTTTTTTTATCTAACTGAGTACGCTACTGACCTAGCAAGGTCTTAACAGCTTTACCGGACTAGAATTTAAAATGAGCAGCTATACAATATTGTATTACGAAAAAGAGAAATAAAACATATACAATATATTCCATATTAAAAAAAAACTAAAAAAGTAATCCTAATTGTCTCAAACAAAAATACGGTTATAGAAAATCAGATTAAAAAAAAAAAAATGCTACTGAAAATGTTCGAAAATTGAACAAAATTCATGGAACGTCTGTGAAAGTTATAGATGAGATATAATTAAAACTTATAAAATACTAGCAAGCCGGGCGGACGTCGTCCTGCCTTGATAATTTAAAAAAAACTAAAGTTCAACCGTAGCGCCACCTACCGGGTCCAATTGTGAATTTACACCATTTTCGGACCCACTGGAACACGCACACAAAATTTCATCAAAATCGGTCCAGCCCTTTAGGAGGAGCTCAGTGACATACACACGTACAGAAGAAAATTATATATACGCCCTCTATGCCGTAAATGACATGATTATTAAATAAACGAGTGAATATAGAATTAATCAAAGAGCGATTATATTAATTATCGTTACTATACGTTAATTTTCAACGGTTTGAAATATATATAACGTACCACACTATGCAGTTATATAGGTACCTATATTATATTCCTTTGTGACCGATGTATCCTATTATAACTGAAATCATGTAATGTCAGTCGTTGTTTCAATACAAAATATATTAAAATTTTATAGAATGTAAAGGTATCAGAAATAAAAAAGACAACACCTCGATAACTGGTGTTTTCATTTTCCAGCGTAATTTTGTGAAACGACCAGTTTTTTGTTAAATAATAAATCCTAGTACGCTCGACTTCGGAATAAAAATGTTTGTAAAAAGTATTCATATCCGTGATAAATGGAAATGTATTCATTTTTGAAACTGCATCAAGTTCCTAGAAACGTTCGTTTGTGAAAATATAGTGTTAAGAGACATTTAAAATTCATTAGAAGGATTTTAAAGGATTTTTACAAAATTTAAACATATGATTCTTTTCTAAACACATTATTAGTGAAGTTCTACTAATAACAATGTAATCCCATTTAGAGATTTTCAAACGAATTAACGATTTTAAATATTATTCATTAATCTATATAGACATTTTTTTATGTCAAAAGTAGGCAAACGAACAGGTAAGTCACCTGATGTTAAGTGATCACCACCGACCATAGACACTAGCAACACCAGGGCAGTCGCAAATGTGTTGCCAGCCTGTGTATGGGGGAGGGGTAGGGAAAGGAGAAAGGGGACGGGAAAGGGGGAAAGGTGGTGGGCCTCCGGCACTCTCACTGACCGAACAAAACGCAACAATGCAAGCATTGTTACTTCACGTCGGTGTTCTGTAAGAGGGTGGTACTACCCCGGACTAGCCGACCCATTCATGCTGAAACTAGTAATAGTTACAGCGTGGTTCTACCACCTTCAAAAACAGTTAAATATAATAATTAAAACTTAAAACGAATGTAACTATTTATGTTTTGTGAAAAATATATTTGTGAAACATTAAGAGATAAGCCAGATCGAGTTTCTTGCCGGTTCTTCTCGATGACTGGGTTGTTTTCCGAATCGGTGGTAGCTTTGACGTTCATAAGCGCCTTCTCAGGGCCTAAATTGAATAAAGGATATTTTGATTTTGAACTATGTATTTATTATATAAACGCGTAAGTACGTTTCTATTTTAACCCTTTCACGTCTTAGCTACTTAATACTACTTAATAATCATGAAATTTTGCATACACGTTTTCACGGGTAAAGTACATAGGGTATCTTTCATTTACGAAAAATATACTGTTCATGACGGTTAGTAAAATTTATATTACGGCGAGCAAAGTCGGGGGTCAAAGTCATATTAATCAAAATGAATAAATAATAATATGTTGTAATATATTTTTTGGAAGGTGGTAGAGCCACGCTGTAGCTATTACTAGTTTCAGCATGAATGGGTCGGCTCTGCCGGAGAAGTAGTAATAGTGCTTGCATTGTTGCGCTTCGTTCGGTCAGTGAGAGCGCCGGAGGCCCACCTCCTTTCCCCCTTTCCCTTTCCCTACCCCTCCCCCTTACACAGGCTGGCAACGCACTTGTAACTCCCCTGGTGTTGCTAGTGTCTATGGACGGTGGTGATCACTTAACATCAGATGACCCACATGCTGGTTTGCCTCCTTCTAACAAAAAAACAATGTTTGGCGAAGCATGACTTAATGACAAACGCCGTGTAATCCAAAAACAGTAACGATTAGTGATGAATCTACAATTCATTGCTTGTCGCCACTGTCATGCTGTCCTGCAAGCATTAAATGATCCCGAAATGTGACATACTGATATAAAGTCGCGTTGATGAATTTTTTACCATGTGTATGTACTTGGAAGATGATATGTCTAAATATGTCACTGTGACGGGTGTTATATCAAGCATGTGGTGGTTGCCATCAAGTCGCAAAAGATTTCCTTGTCCTAATACTCCATAAATACACAAAATTTCAAAATTTTCGACACACAATAGGACCGAATAGGAAATAGAACGCGGAAGAATCTCTTCGAAATCGTGTCTAACATACAATAAGAGATAGGAGAAGGAACAATCAATGCAAATATTTTACTAACACGTAATAGGAAATAGAACACGAAACAATATTTTCGAAATTTTGAAAATTCATTATGTAACTCACGTCCAGTCGTAAATGGCCGATAAACCTTTACGAAAGTAGGTCAATAGACAACTGTATGCCCGAAATAAACGAGCTAATTTGAAGATATAGTTTTATCTATCTATATAATTGTAGTTCTATTTTTCTATATAATTTCTATCAAACTTGATTGTGATGTTTATTAAAAAAAAACTAGGATTTTTCAGCTTTTATTATCTATTCACCTTAGTATGAGTTGATATGGAACGTCTCTTTTAATTATATTTATAGGTAACCAGCTGATTCCCGCTGCTTCGTTTGAGTCGTTTATTATTTTATATCTCGAAAGGTTATCCGGTGAAGCTGTTAAGACCTTGCTTGGTCAATAGCGTAGTCAGTTCGAAAAAAAAAATATCTGAAAGGATTAGGCAGCGTTTTATACAAAAGCTGCAGGCTGCATGTCTTTTTTCCGACACTTCCAACAGTTATCGTTATATTTCAACCAATTTACAAAAAAATATATACTTAGACCTTCCTCGTGAATCACTCTATCTATTAATGAAAACCGCATGAAAATCCGCTCAGTCGTTTTTGAGTTTATCGCGAACAGACAGACAGATAGACGCGGCGGAGGACTTTGTTTTGTAATATGTCGTAATATAAAGTTTCCTTATACAAGGAAAATGCGATGATCTGCGTAGGTATAGGATGTTACGTATTTTCAAAATATGCACGTTATTTAAATTACAATATACTCTATAATAATATATATAGTCCCTACTGTATTGTTAGTGCTCTAGTTTACCTATAATTAACATTGAACAGACCGTAGAATCGTAACTAATAATATTATGACTAGCTAAAACTAATGGCTTTGTGGGGATTCGCGAAGACGCTTTATTATATCGAAAAAATGTAATCCACAATTTGATTTATTATATAATTATTGGAAAAATTAAATAATTCTAATTTTATGAAATAACCACATTACCCCTTCCTTACTAATTCAAACTCAGTAATTTAAGTGACGTATAATGTATTCACGTAGTTTTATTTTAAGCCCTGTTTATTGGTGTGTATTTTTTATTTTTTTTTTTAATATTTTTCCGTATACATTTACATTTGTTATGTTTAATCCTAAATTTGTGGTTACAGCATTTATTTCTCTATAGTATGACCAACTTTGACGTGTTACGTGTGTCTGTGTTATTTGTTTGTTCGTCTCAAATTTTGTACTAACTTTAACGTCCGTTTATCATCATATACATATAGGCTCCCATCGAAAATCAGCGCTGCAGTACTACTTACAGTATTGCAGATTTTTTGCTGAATGGGTTCGCCAATTGTTGGACACCTATTTTTTCATTTTTAAAATGTTTCTTTTTTTCTGTCATAATTATTTGTGTAATTTAATTTAATTGTATGGTAGTTCCAACAATAAAGTATTTCTTTCTTTCTTTACTGTAAAAAGTAAGACAAGATTTAAATTAATTATGGGTACAACAATATTTCAGAATGATTTCTGTACGATACTGCCCATAAAATACTTTGCTAAAGATTTAAAAGATGGCCGTGTATTATAGTACAGAGAATTTTGAAAATAACACAATTCACTAAAAACGCAACTGATGGCATTGTTGCATAGTTTATGGAAATATAGTTTTTAAAGATATAAAGATCTTGTATGGTTTTTATGAAAAACCAATGAATATATCATTTCTATACCTTGATATATCATTCTACTAGCCTTTGCTCGCAGCTTCTCTAGCGTTTATGTACATGATAAAATCTACTACTAACGCGAGGGAAGGATAGATAAATATCCCTTGGGAAAAATATTGTTTTTCTAGATCGATTAAAAGTACCTTATGTTCTTGTCTGTATAACTAACCACTTCTATGAAAAACTTCATTATAATCGGTTGAGTACCTAAGGCTTGAAAGCGTAACAAACAAACAAATTCATTGTCGTATTTACAACATTAGTAAGGATGATGCGTTTCATATATAAAGTTTGAGTTAATTTTGTATAAAAGTACTGAGATATATATAATTATCAGCTGGTATTTAGAGTTCACTTCGCTCGTTCTAATTATATTCTTGCAGACGATAAATTTCTCTTATAACTTTTAGTGGTTTTAATAAAACTTCAATTAACACCGTCTATGAATAAGCTTAAAAATACTCATCAGCAAATATAGGCTAAGGGTGGTATAGGGTGGGAGGCATCAAGTGATCGGTCGAGGTTATGGACAGCGGCGCATCTTGCCCTTCGCAAGCCTCATTAACTCGAACACTCGACTTACAGCTAAATATCGACTTTCTTTATCATATAAGAAAGAACTAATTTATTGAGTTACATTGTGTCCTTAAGAAATCTTAAGTATAGTAAGGCTATACTTTAGGCTTTTTATTGAGTAACGCGATGAGATTATTTGGAAATGCGACAAATATAACTTAAGCAAAACATATCCTAATTGTAACTAATGTTAGAAATGCTTATGTTAATTTGCTTTAACGCTTTTACACTTTGCTAACACAATCGACCATCAAGAAAATTTGCATACATATTGGCATGGATAGAAAAAAAGGCCATATGGTAGCTTTTAGGGCAAAATTATATGTCAGTATCCCAAAATCATAATTCATAATAAAATTAACTATTACGGTACAGAGTAAAAACTTGTTAATTTTTGCTATTTTTATTCATTATTTCATTAAAACCTCAAAATAATATATTAACATTATGTATCACTTTAAATGTAATCAAAATATAGACTCACCGATTACGATGTACACGATCACCTAAATTATATCTATTAATGTATTATGTACATCGCATATATTCATAATTAATTACAATGAAAAGTAAAGTATAAAAATAAAGAAGAAATTGAATACTGATTTCAAGATTTCTTTAATACCTTTAAATTATGTCAATAAAAACCAATCAAATTAAAATATAAGCACGTAACTTGGAACAATTTTAAAACATATTTACAAAAAACAACAAGGTAAAAATTGTAAACAAGCCATTCACGTTTGCTTCGTCCATTCATATTCGAAAAGTAAATAATACTTCCTCTCTTATACTGAATCACTGAACGTAATGAAATAGTAAATAAAATGAAATAAACAATATTTACTTACAATTCCCTTGTTACTTTTATTTATTGAACAGTTTTCCAATCCAATATCGTCTGTATATCGCTCGAGGACAATTCTCACACTTCAACAATAACATATTAAATAAAGAAACTATGCACTTACGAAGTAATATCCATTTTACAATCATTGAATATATGCAGTCCGGCTTGTTTATTTCTAATTACTGAGTTGTAATGTTTACTATTAATTAAATATTAATCAGTTCATTTGGTTGCACACGGTTAATTGCTCGATAGTTGGGTTTGTTTGATCTGTTGAGTCAGTAAATTATATGTACCCTCATTTATCTGTATCAAGTAGTTTATGTATACATTTATTTTTATCAATATGACTACATATTATCCAAAGTATGTGCTATAGATGTACATCTTCTTTATCTATACTAATATATAAAGCTGAATAGAACAAATAAAAAGTTGGAAATAAAAGTAGTATAAAATTTTGAATACGAAAACAAAATAAACTTTGAAAATGTTAGCGTTGATACTTACCACATAACTTCAGAATTGGCAGTATGGATTAATTCCTTCGCCTGTCCTATTGGACAAATATTATTATTACTACTTACTACGTTACCATGGCAACGTATATAATAATAACGTAATCGCTCAAAAGCAAAAAAAGTGCCCGATTTCGAAACATTCTTCATTGGTGCTCTTTGTTTGTTTGTTTGTTTGTTTGTTTGTTTGTTTGTTTGTTTGTTTGTTTGTTTGTTTGTTTGTTTGTTTGTTTGTTTGTTTGTTTGTTTGTTTGTTTGTTTGTTTGTTTGTTTGTTTGTTTGTTTGTTTGTTTGTTTGTTTGTTTGTTTGTTTGTTTGTTTGTTTGTTTGTTTGTTTGTTTGTTTGTTTGTTTGTTTGTTTGTTTGTTTGTTTGTTTGTTTGTTTGTTTGTTTGTTTGTTTGTTTGTTTGTTTGTTTGTTTGTTTGTTTGTTTGTTTGTTTGTTTGTTTGTTTGTTTGTTTGTTTGTTTGTTTGTTTGTTTGTTTGTTTGTTTGTTTGTTTGTTTGTTTGTTTGTTTGTTTGTTTGTTTGTTTGTTTGTTTGTTTGTTTGTTTGTTTGTTTGTTTGTTTGTTTGTTTGTTTGTTTGTTTGTTTGTTTGTTTGTTTGTTTGTTTGTTTGTTTGTTTGTTTGTTTGTTTGTTTGTTTGTTTGTTTGTTTGTTTGTTTGTTTGTTTGTTTGTTTGTTTGTTTGTTTGTTTGTTTGTTTGTTTGTTTGTTTGTTTGTTTGTTTGTTTGTTTGTTTGTTTGTTTGTTTGTTTGTTTGTTTGTTTGTTTGTTTGTTTGTTTGTTTGTTTGTTTGTTTGTTTGTTTGTTTGTTTGTTTGTTTGTTTGTTTGTTTGTTTGTTTGTTTGTTTGTTTGTTTGTTTGTTTGTTTGTTTGTTTGTTTGTTTGTTTGTTTGTTTGTTTGTTTGTTTGTTTGTTTGTTTGTTTGTTTGTTTGTTTGTTTGTTTGGTTGAACGCTATGATCTCAGGAACTACCAGTCTGATTTGAGAAAGTCTTTCGGTTTTAGATAGTTCATTTATCGAGGAAGGCTATAGGCTATATATCATCACGCTAAGATCAATAGAAGCAGAGCATCAATGAAGAATGTTTCAAAATCGGGCACTTTTTTTGCTTTTGAGCGATTACGTTATTATTATATACGTTGCCATGGTAACGTAGTAAGTAGTAGTAATAATATTCGTCCAATAGGACAGGCGAAGGAATTAATCCATACTGCCAATTCTGAAGTTATTCAACGCTAACATTTTCAAAGTTTATTTTGTTTTCGTATTCAAAATTTTATACTACTTTTATTTCCAATTTTTTATTTGTTCTATATTACGTATTATAAAAATAAAGTTTGTGTATGTACAATTAAAATAACATCTTTTTGATGAATGGATATGGCTACAAATGACCAAAAAAAAATTTCTTTATACTTTGTCTATATTTTTATATTATTATATTGTCTGTTTGTTTGTTTGTTTGTTTGTTTGGTTTTTTCTTTTTTTTTTTTTTTTTTTTTTTTTTTTTTTTTTTTTTTTTTTTTTTTTTTTTTTTTTTTTTTTTTTTTTTTTTTTTTTTTTTTTTTTTTTTTTTTTTTTTTTTTTTTTTTTTTTTTTTTTTTTTTTTTTTTTTTTTTTTTTTTTTTTTTTTTTTTTTTTTTTTTTTTTTTTTTTTTTTTTTTTTTTTTTTTTTTTTTTTTTTTTTTTTTTTTTTTTTTTTTTTTTTTTTTTTTTTTTTTTTTTTTTTTTTTTTTTTTGTTTGTTTGTTTGTTTGTTTGTTTGTTTGTTTGTTTGTTTGTTTGTTTGTTTGTTTGTTTGTTTGTTTGTTTGTTTGTTTGTTTGTTTGTTTGTTTGTTTGTTTGTTTGTTTGTTTGTTTGTTTGTTTGTTTGTTTGTTTGTTTGTTTGTTTGTTTGTTTGTTTGTTTGTTTGTTTGTTTGTTTGTTTGTTTGTTTGTTTGTTTGTTTGTTTGTTTGTTTGTTTGTTTGTTTGTTTGTTTGTTTGTTTGTTTGTTTGTTTGTTTGTTTGTTTGTTTGTTTGTTTGTTTGTTTGTTTGTTTGTTTGTTTGTTTGTTTGTTTGTTTGTTTGTTTGTTTGTTTGTTTGTTTGTTTGTTTGTTTGTTTGTTTGTTTGTTTGTTTGTTTGTTTGTTTGTTTGTTTGTTTGTTTGTTTGTTTGTTTGTTTGTTTGTTTGTTTGTTTGTTTGTTTGTTTGTTTGTTTGTTTGTTTGTTTGTTTGTTTGTTTGTTTGTTTGTTTGTTTGTTTGTTTGTTTGTTTGTTTGTTTGTTTGTTTGTTTGTTTGTTTGTTTGTTTGTTTGTTTGTTTGTTTGTTTGTTTGTTTGTTTGTTTGTTTGTTTGTTTGTTTGTTTGTTTGTTTGTTTGTTTGTTTGTTTGTTTGTTTGTTTGTTTGTTTGTTTGTTTGTTTGTTTGTTTGTTTGTTTGTTTGTTTGTTTGTTTGTTTGTTTGTTTGTTTGTTTGTTTGTTTGTTTGTTTGTTTGTTTGTTTGTTTGTTTGTTTGTTTGTTTGTTTGTTTGTTTGTTTGTTTGTTTGTTTGTTTGTTTGTTTGTTTGTTTGTTTGTTTGTTTGTTTGTTTGTTTGTTTGTTTGTTTGTTTGTTTGTTTGTTTGTTTGTTTGTTTGTTTGTTTGTTTGTTTGTTTGTTTGTTTGTTTGTTTGTTTGTTTGTTTGTTTGTTTGTTTGTTTGTTTGTTTGTTTGTTTGTTTGTTTGTTTGTTTGTTTGTTTGTTTGTTTGTTTGTTTGTTTGTTTGTTTGTTTGTTTGTTTGTTTGTTTGTTTGTTTGTTTGTTTGTTTGTTTGTTTGTTTGTTTGTTTGTTTGTTTGTTTGTTTGTTTGTTTGTTTGTTTGTTTGTTTGTTTGTTTGTTTGTTTGTTTGTTTGTTTGTTTGTTTGTTTGTTTGTTTGTTTGTTTGTTTGTTTGTTTGTTTGTTTGTTTGTTTGTTTGTTTGTTTGTTTGTTTGTTTGTTTGTTTGTTTGTTTGTTTGTTTGTTTGTTTGTTTGTTTGTTTGTTTGTTTGTTTGTTTGTTTGTTTGTTTGTTTGTTTGTTTGTTTGTTTGTTTGTTTGTTTGTTTGTTTGTTTGTTTGTTTGTTTGTTTGTTTGTTTGTTTGTTTGTTTGGTTGAACGCTATGATCTCAGGAACTACCAGTCTGATTTGAGAAAGTCTTTCGGTTTTAGATAGTTCATTTATCGAGGAAGGCTATAGGCTATATATCATCACGCTAAGATCAATAGAAGCAGAGCACCAATGAAGAATGTTTCAAAATCGGGCACTTTTTTTGCTTTTGAGCGATTACGTTATTATTATATACGTTGCCATGGTAACGTAGTAAGTAGTAGTAATAATATTCGTCCAATAGGACAGGCGAAGGAATTAATCCATACTGCCAATTCTGAAGTTATGTGGTAAGTATCAACGCTAACATTTTCAAAGTTTATTTTGTTTTCGTATTCAAAATTTTATACTACTTTTATTTCCAATTTTTTATTTGTTCTATATTACGTATTATAAAAATAAAGTTTGTGTATGTACAATTAAAATAACAACTTTTTGATGAATGGATATGGCTACAAATGACCAAAAAAAACTTTTTTTATACTTTGTCTATATTTTTATATTATTATATTTTGTCTGTTTGTTTGTTTGTCCTGGGTAATTTCCAATACGACTGGACCTATTTTAACGGGAATTTTACTTTTTACTGCCAGATAACCGAAATTATAGCGGTTGACATATTCTACTTTATTTGTCCGCGGCTTCGTCCGCATTACTTTGGGCCGATTTTCACGGGGTATTTACTGGTAGATAACAGACCTTAAAAAAGTAATTAATAATCTCAGGAACTACCAGTCCGATTTGAGAAAATCCTTCGGTTTTAAATAACTCATTTATCGAGGAAGGCTACAGGCTATATATCATCACGCTAAGACCAATAGAAGCAGAGCACCAATGAAGAACGTTTCAAAATCGGGCACTTTTTTCCTTTTGAGAGATTTCGTTAGTAGTAGTAATAATATTCGTTCAATAGGACAGGCGAAGGAATTAATCCATACTGCCAATTCTGAAGTTGTCAATATAGGTATTTCTTATATATCCTTTAATCAATTTTATTCCATGTCTAAGTTACAATAAAGGCATAAGCGCCAAATCTTCTATATAATATGTCGTACATTATTTTATCCATCATTATTATTTTCTTAGTCTTCATAATCATAAAACAAAATTGTTCAAATAAAGATTTCGTTAGCGTTAGTATTATATACGTTGCCATGGTAACGTGGTAAGTTTCTATCGCAAACATTTTCGAAGTTTATTTTGTTTTCCTATGGAAAAAGTTTATACTACTTTTATTTCTAATTTTTTATTTGTTCTCTATTACGTATTATAAAAATAAAGTTTATGTATGTACAATTAAAATAACAACTTTTTGATGAATGGCTAAGGCTACAAATGAACAAAAAAAATTTCTTTATACTTTGTCTATATTTTTATATTAGTATATTTCTCTGTTTGTTTGTTTGTTGCGGGTAATCTCCAAAACGGCTGGACCTATATTTACGGGAATTTTACTTTTTACTGCCAGATAGTCGAAATTATAGCGGTTGACATGTTCTATTTTATTTTTCCGCGGTTTCGTCCGCATGGCTATTTCCAAAATGGTTGGACCGATTTTCACGGGGTATTTACTGGTAGATAGCAGACCTTATAAAAAGTAATTTAGGTTTTTTATTCGCCTTCGGCCGCAGTGGAATATCCGTAATGCTTGAACTGATTTTCACGGGACTTTCACTGGAAGATAACTCACCTTATAAGAAGTAACTATTTTATTTTGTTTCTCAAGACTTTGTCCGCAATATCCTACTATCTCTTAATTGATTGGACCGACTTTCACGGGGCTTTTACGGGCAGATAACTAGCGGGCTCGGAAGACGTTGTCGCGCCCGGATAATAGAATGAAAACTTTGACAAATTATACCTAAACCTTCCCCATGAATTATCATTCTATCTACTGGTGAAAACAGCATGAAAATGGTAGTTTTTGACTTTATCGCGAACAGATAAGCTGACAGAGGACTTTTTTAACCGACTTCGAAAAAGGAGGAGGTTACTATGTTCGGTTGTATGTATTTTTTTCATGCATGTTAATCGATATTTTAGTTAATTATGAACCGATTTTAATGATTCTCTTTTTATTTGAATTGGTACACTATGTAGTGATTGACTGCTACGTATGTATTAGTCCATGTGAAATTGATGACGTGAGACGTGTGCCTTACTGACTCCAAGAATAAATATACATAATTGAAAGTCATATATTTGTATGTAATATGAATTATATCATGTTTTTGGTCAATTTGGCTGCCATATTGTCTTATTTACCACGTTTGCTTCTACATAACTCAGTTATTATAGCAACGTATAAGAATAACTTAAGTATATCGACAATACGGGCATATTATATCTATCTATAAAATAAAAGATTTAAGATATATTGTTCGATAATGTATAGATTATAATTTTCATTACTTTCTTATATAGTGTTAGTGAGTACTGAGTTTGGTATATAGTAGGTTGAAGTTCCAGTTATGTTGCTGATGATAAATCCCATCCCACTCGATATACTATTTGTATTCATATATCTAATGTACACGTTACATGTTACAGTTGGCGTGAGTGTCGTAGTTACAAATGTTTTTGAAAAAACTTTTCTGTAATGTACACACCCACTCACAATTTTCCATTTCTTTAATACATTTTTTAAAAAGCGCGTGCGGAGCCGCGGGTAACAGCTAGTATATATATATAATTCTTCTGTACACGTGTATGTGACTGAACTCCTCCTAAACGGCTAGACAGGCTTTGATTAAATTTTGAAGTTATATTTCTTTTGGCGCGTTAGGGAAAAAATATGGGAGTAAATTTTTACGATGCGCGCGCACACCGTCACGAAAAACCGACACCCTGAAGTTAGCTATAGTCAACATTTTGTTTCTTTGTATTTGTTGTTTGTATTTCTTTGTATTAAAGCTTTCAATGTATTAAATACCTTTTTCCTACTGTTAGTGTCGTTTGTTCTACAAACGTAGAATAAGGCGAAAGATAAAATTTTTGAAAAGATTTTTATCTTGTTACTTTGTTTGTTGTTAATGGTTTAGATTAGGTAGATTCACAACTGAACCCGTTAGGTGGCGCTACGATTTGATTCTAGGATTTTTTATTATCAGAGCATGATAACGTCCGCCAGGCCCGCTAGTGTATGTATATGTATAAAAATTAATTTCTGAATGTATATAAGTGTATCACTTATATAATAAACTTATGTATAAACGGATGCACATAATTGGCTAATTCTTTTTTGTTGTATTTGTAATTATGAGGGCAAGGTTTGTATGAAATAAAATGTTTTGAAATATTGTTAAATAATTACTAATAAATAATATTACTAACGATATGGGTAACGAATACATCAATTATGATTGATTATATTGTGGTCGCTTGTGTTAAAGACAGAGCTGTAAAAAGTACTACTATCGAAACATTAAAATAACTAATAAGAATCAATGACATATCTACTAGAGCCGCATTTCTGTTTAAATAATCGCCTTAATGCGCCATGAAAACTTGTTTATATTATAACCCCAGTAAGTATCACTTCTTAAATTTAATCTTGATACATCTCTCTCTACATTCTCGCAAATTTTGAATAAGTACTTTAGACCACATGAGTTGAGTGCATTCGAATCAAAGCTTAAAGACCAAAGAATGAATGAAAGAAAGAATTACATGTAGTATAACAAACAATAGTTTACTCGCATTTAAACACATTTTTCTGTTGTCATTGAAATGATGAATATTTTTCAGTTTTTGCAAGAACAGCGACAATGCCTAATTGATGTAATAAAAATCAATGCAAAAACCAATGCAATCAAGCATTGGTTGTTGCAAGTTTTATAACAAACGGAACAATAAATATGAAGTCACAACTTCCCACACGGTCATTTAATTAAGATTTTTATAGCAGTTCAGCGAATTGCGTTTTCTAGCCATGGAGTAGTGAGACACGCGTTGGGGTACTTGCTTTTTCCTTTGTCCATAAAATATATTGTTGGAATAATAAACGATACAGACGACGTCACGGATATTAGTTAGTTATAAATCCCATCAAAGAAAGGTGAAATGAGAACCAAGTTCAATATTATGATATATGGCTTGGTTGTTGACTTCAACGACAAAAGATGTAAGATATAAATAGGTGCCAAGTTCAATGGTCAGTCCTGAAATATATTCAACATAAAATATGTCATAACAACTTAAAATATCAATTCTACCTATAACTTGGGATAACATTGAATCCCTGGGTCTGACTTGGCTAGTTCGAACATACGAATTATAGTGTGACGTTAGAATATTACTTTACGTATGTGTGCGTTATCGTGTCATTTGTTTTGTCAAAATATCATGTAGGTAACATATCTACAGCCTTTTAGTTATAATATCAATGGGTTTTGCTTTTTTAAGAATATCACGTATTTTATCTGGATTAATTATGATATAGTAAAACATAAAATACTATAATTGTTATATTAATAAGCGTATTTTTTTACCTGTCATTAATAGTGACGTTAGAATCGATTCAATCTTTTTAAAAATCAAAATGATAAAATAACATACACTTTTGTAGGTAGTAGAGCTACACTGAAGCTATTAATGGTTTCAGCATGAAGGGGTCGGCTCGACCGGGGTAGTACCACCCTCTCACAGAAAACTGACGTGAAGTAACAGTGCTTGCATTGTTGCGTTTCGTTCGGTCAGTGAGAGCACCGGAGGCCCACCTCCTTTCCCTAACACTCCCCTAGACACAGGCTGGCAAAGTGTTGCTAGTGTCTATGGACGGTGGCGATCACTTAACATCAGATGACCCACCTGTTCGTTTGCATCCTTTTGACATTAAAAAAATGTTTTGTGAAGCATGACTTAATGACAAACGTCGTGTAATCCAAAAGCAGTAACGACTAGTGATGAATCTACAATTCATTGCTTGTAACCACTGTCATGCTGTCCTGCAAGCACTTAATTCTCCCGAAACGTGACATACTGATATAAAGTAAGTCAGTAAGAGCGCCGGAGGTTTCACCTGCCCTCCCCTTTCCCCTTCCTTTACTCCCCCTCTCTCCCAAGATAGGTTGGCAACGCACTTGTCACTCCCCTGGTGTTGCAAGTGTCTATGGACGGTGGTGATCACGTAACATCAGGTGACCCACCGGTCCGTAACTTCAATTCCATTTATATATATACTTGCAACTTCGTCTACGTTTATAGTTTAAAAAAATCTATGAAATATGTCCTTTTCACGTTCTAACTGAATTGCTATATACCAATTTTCATAAATGTAAGTTCAAAAATGACAAACTTTCTTACAGGTTCTCATTCGCACTTTTCAATACCTTAGGGGCTGAGTTACCACAAATCCTTAGCGCTCACATACAATGTAAAAACCTGCGTGCATATTTTCATATTTCTAGCCCTAGTAGTTTGTGCGGTGTGTTGATATATAATAGTCAGTCAGACAGTTATTTTTTTATATATGAGTATATAGATTATACAAATTCTTGATGATACGTCAAAATATGTATCAAACGACCGTAGGTATAGATACAAAAGCCTATAGAAGACATTAGATGGTTTCGCTAAATTGTACTTTCTTATTTGACCTCATATGGATTACACCGAAACACATTTGGCCATATTCCATTTTATCCGAATGTAATCTTTAGTGTTAGTTGGCAAGCTGAACGGTTTCACGGAATTGAATAATTGAAATGAATATGTTTACTGTGGAATATGGATTCGAACCCCATAAATCAATATAACTTCTGAACGATTTGAATGTTTCTATTAAGAAATATTGGTTAGAATCGATTTCTATTTTTTTCTCTAGATTGCTTGGCCTTGTTATGTACTATTGAGTCTAGTTGTCACAATTTTATATGTAGAACATAATTAAGGCTGTTCTATGTCTAGGTGTTAAATATATGCATGTACTTATTTATATATATGTACTATCATCAGATGAACGTGGGTAAAATTGTGTCCTTATATTTATTATTTATTTATCTCTCTAAAAGATTTTATAAGTGAAGTTTGTGAATAAATAATAATTGTAAAGTAATTTTGTTGTTCTATGTATTTTATGTTATATATTTTTTTACAATGTTCTTTTATAAAGACACGAATGTAAACGAAGTCGTGGGTGGCTACTAGTTATCTATGTATATATTAGTGCTTCTATTGAGTCGACAGATATGTTTTAACACTTTAAAAAACAATAAATTCGACTGCAATTACTCTGAAACTGTTTTTTTTTTAAATATTCTAATTAAATGTTATATAGCGTAATATGCTACTAAACAGTGATAATTAAGTTGTTTGACCAACAGACAATTCGATGTCCCATTTTGATTAAAATTTTGAAAATTATCTCATGACATGAATACACTTAATTTAACAACACGGGTTTATAGTCATAGAGAATTGTATAAAAATAACGTATAACGTTAAACACAGTTCAGATAAATAAAATGAGTGCGTGTAGCCGTCACATGCGATTGAAGTAACACTTTTTAGATATTTTTGATTCTGTCAATAAATAGTTTGATTATGATAAATCAAAATTTTTGGACATTTTTTTTAAATTAAAAAATATAAATTAAGTAATAATAATAATCATACAATAGAATTAATTATGTATAATTATATGGGCGCGTGACCGTGCTGCCACCTGGTTGCAATGTAAGTAAGTAAGAAATGAAATCGAAGCTTCATTATCTGTAGTGCCATCTATTAGTTGATTCGGAACTTAAATAACACAGGAAATATTATTAGCATCTCCTTTTTATAAAGTAAATAAAATATAGAAAAGTACTAACAGATTACTATGATAAGTAACGATTTAAAATAGAGGTTTTGGTTATGTTTAATTATTATCTAACCGGATGGTACAGAAACGTGATGCCATATTGTCGTAAATTGTAATCGCGCCTTGAGAAGATTTACTTCAACGAGTCGCATTGAAAAGTAAGTTTTTCGTAAAATAATACCACACGACAACAGTCCGACCCGAGGTTCAATCAGTTGCACAGCTTTACACTAGTTGCCGTATTGACCAAATGCCTTCAATTCTAGCCACCGAGCTTTGTGAAGCTGCGAAAGCCTTAAGGACAATAAAGTTGTAAGTTAAAAAAAAGAAGTAAAAATGAATAAATTACGAATAAACTAAAACATTCTCCAAATCTACATTAGAGATTAGATTATGTTATTAAAAAATAACATTTGCAATATATGTGGCACAACTTAGTTACAATTGCATATTGCATTCGTGATTCCAGATAAACTTTATTATAATACTAGTGGGCCGGGCGAACATTGTCCTGCTTTGATAATAAAAAAAAAATCTAAACTACGCACACAAAATTTCATTAAAATCGGTCCAGCCGTTTAGGAGCAGTTCAGTGACATATACACGTACAGAAGAAATTTATATATCAAAAGAAGATATTCCATTTCACAAATTACTCATATTCTATTTTCATGTATGTTTACTTATGTAGTTATTTGAACTATAAACGCACACCATCATACGTGGAAGTAATCAATCTTTTAGGTAAATTCACTCTGAGTTCGTTGAACCGCGTAATGCGAATTCTTGGTAAATTTAAGGTTATCGTTCCTATATATCTCACAGCCTACCCAAATTTTTACTGTCCGAGTAAACTGATGAATCTTTATTATTGCTACAATCGATTACAAGTATATATTTAATTTCACTTTTTTTTGTTGAGTGTGTGTAATCGATAAATAAAAATAAATGAAAGTGACAAAACAAATTAAATAGCAATAAATATATTTAATCAAATTAACTGTATTTTATTTTCAAAGCCCATGTAAGAAACATAGTATATATATACTAGCTGGCCGGGGGGACGTTGTCCTGCCTTGATAATTAACAAAATATATCTAAAATCCAACCGCAGCGCCACCTAATGGGTCCAATTGTGAATCTAAACCATTCTCGGATCTACTACACGCGCACAAAATGTCATCAAAATCGGTAAAGCCGTTTAGGAGGAGTTCAGTGACATACACACGTGCAGAAGAAATTTATATATAAAGATAAGCGAAATAACTCCATGTGAACTTATAAAATGATTATAGGAAACGATGATACGTTTATCATCGTATTGACGTACGTAATGGCTCGCTATCATTCTTGCGAAAATTTTCAAATCTATTACACGTAAATTATACTGAGTCTAACAACTAAAACAACAATCTAAAGATATATTAAGTTCTGAAATATAAAAGAAAACCAAACAAAAACACGCCCCAATTCTGTAAGGACGAGGCCGGAAAAATGACCTATCGCGTCACGACGCTGATAAATTATAAAAATACGTACAGCATAGGGTTTCCCCAGTCGATATGCCATTAACATAACAGGCGGATTGACCTCGGTGTCTACATCAATTGGCAAAAAATATACTCTGGGTGCGTTCCAAGGCGCCCGGTTATCTGGGACTTTTTTGAAAGAAGCTGGCCAGACAAGACGGCGCCGCCAGATCCGACGCCGTGGCGCCATTCACAGATATAGAGCGACCGAATGTTACGCTTAAATTAAACGATCTTTGTTTCAGATGAACTATTCTGCGATAGCAATCTGAGTATAATCATTCGTTTTAGTGCTGTTCCAAACAGTTATGGTGTGTAAGCATTTTTTAAATATTGAACATTTAAAATTAACCTATTTATATGATCTCTTTGCGAAAACAAGATTGGAAAAAACCTATTTATATGTCCGTATTGTTATGTAGCAATTATTTTCAATTGGTTATTTTACCAAAATATATGAGCATATTTTACACATACATCGATTACATAGATCAAACCGTTTTAAAGTTAAATCCGGATATAAAAACAAGATATTTTTAAATATACAGGCAGTAGTACATATTTATTAATACAGGTTCATCTGAACTGCCTAATGTTTCAAATTAAGGTATATATACAATACAATAAGCACATATAATTTATTAATAATACTAATTTTGTCACGGTATCTTATATACTCCAATATATTATTATTGTACGTAATTTTCTTTAGATAAAAAATCATAAATGAACTCACAAAGTCATTACATTCACATTGTGTTGTTCTTAATTAAAGTCTTTTTAACAACAATCTCACCTGATATTAGGAGACGATGCGCCCTGAGATCATGACACACCAATCCTAGAGAGAAGAGGCTCTCAACTGAAGCTACCGTTTTACACCTACATATGCTTAACGATGGATTGAAGCGAGAATGGTATCCAACCAGGAGTTGGGAATTAGAAAAAGCCCTACCATCACGAACTTTTCCTTCGCCAAAAGCTATCACTAAACCAGCACTAATCGTATAATTTAGTTATTAATTAATAATTTATCAACCTTAAATGTTATCTATTTAGAGTTCACATTCAATTGTTAACACTTTCGTCCCACTGTGAAACAATTAAGGTACCACAACAGTCCGTATTACTCCCTGAAATCGACCGGGTTGTGACGCATCCGCCACAGCGTGGGTGTTCGTAGAATAAGTACACGAACCACATCGTTCAATGAGATACGGAATCGCACAAACAAAATTATTTAGCAAGTCCAAACTTCAGTGTATGAGCCGAACGCCCGCATGGCGCATATTTATGACTTGTTTACTATAACGCACATTCTATATTTGTGACGGCGACTTTCCCAGAGTCGTTAATGAATATTTGGTATGTTACATAATAGGTTTGCAGATACGTTGGACTGTTGCCAGAGCCGTGTCCTTCGAGTCCTACTGACGGAGATAAGTTGGAGGCGACGGCTCGGCGCCAACGCTACGCATAACCATAGAGTTATGGCTGTTTGAAGGTCAATACGTATATACCCTTTATCTATTATTTCTTTTTAAAAACAGTGCTATTATAAGCATTTATTGTACCGTTTTGACGCTGTAACCTTTATAGCGTATGGCTACGGCGTAGTAATCCAATTAAAATGAATTCATCAAAGAAAAAAAAATTCCATTAAACTCTAAGATTGAAATGTAACCCGAAATATTTAATTTATATTATTATCTATACATTAATTATATATTGACGAGAAACTTACCTAGTTTTAAGTGACAACGTGACCTAAGATAACAAACCCACCACGGCGACGGGAAGACGCAAATTTTGTATTATATTTTTTAAATAAACTAGTACATCAATCAGAAATTACAAAATAGATATACGAATTATAAAATTCTAAAGTTTAAAAAATATAGTTATTTTATTATTATTAACTCTGTGTAAACAATTGCACTGGTGTAGCAGTGGCCGGTTGAGCGCGGGTAACCGAGTTCCACGGTTAATCGGTTTTACCCGGCTAATCGGTTTTATCCGGTTATTTATAAATACGAGGGAACGTCCGAGGGCTTTGTCTATTTATATGATTACACATCCGATAATTCTCTATTTATGAATAATCGGCTTTGATTCGTCGTATTAAATAAGTTTTTAAACATTTACAAATGTGTGAAGTGAAAATTATCTCTAAAGCTCTTGATAAAATATAAAACACTCGGGAAGCTCTTAAAGTGACGTCACAGTATTAAGACTTTAGAGGCACTATGTATTTATTTTTAACCACGACGAACTGACTGAAAAGTGCCCAATAGTAAATACAATCCAATCAAAAAACAGCGTCGATTACCGATTTTTTTTTTGTGTAATTTTAAATGAGGAATTCTACCAAAATTGTAAACATACTAAACTTAAAGAGACTGGCTTTCAAATACAGCAGTCATGTATATCCCTAGGTACTTGGCGACGGTTTTTTACCTCGTGGGTCGTAGGTAGCAAAGCGAAAAAGAAAAAGCCCAACCACTATGCATATCTATATTTCATCGACAATATTTTTTTTTTTATGTCATATGTGGCAAACGAACACGTGGGTCACCTGCTGTTAAGTGATCACTACCGTCCATGGACACTAACAACACTAAAGGAGTCGCAAGTGCGTTGCCACCCTTACGGGGGGAATGGTTAGGGGAGGAAGAGGGAGAGGAGAGAGGAGAGGGGAGATGAGGTGGGCCTCTGGCGCTTTCACTGACCGAACGAAACGCAACAATGCAAGCACTGTTACTTCACGTCGGTGTTTCTATGAGAGGATGGTAGTACCCCGGGCGAGCCGACCCATTCATGCTGAAACCAGTACCTAATAGTTTCAGCGTGGCTCTACCACCAATAAATAGTCCTGCTAGGCCCATTGCAACAAACTTCTCGGTACGTGAATATACACTACAGCCCGTGCTAAACTTATTGACCGCTCTGAATGTAGCTGTGCAGCACACAAATTTTGGGCATAAATACTCATTCTATAACATTGAGACAACTTAAGGATTAATAAATGCCAAAATCATAGAATGTAAGATTTACTGGAAATTTAAGACTTTACATAAATATAAATTAATAGAATATATAACACTAACCATATATTATATAAGAGACCACTAAGCTGTAGACGCAGTTAAGTACAAAATAAGTAAAATAATTAAATTATGTATTATGAAACGGCAATAACTATCATTATTGTAAAATTAAATTTAGGAAATGTAACTAGGATAAGCAAATAAGACCAAAGAAATTAAATATAACATATGATATAATAAAGATACAGGGAAGTAGAAAAACAAGGTCTCGGATTGCGTCCGAGGTAAAGGGGGACAAAAAAAAATATCCGAGCGGTCAAAAAGATTGACGAGAGCTGTAGTTCATTCAGAAACATGACAAATAAAAAAGGGCATTGTGATTGATTTATAAGGAGGTTCAGTCGAATACAGACACTTTACCTTCTCAATTGCTTACTGGATATAAATTATTTTATATAAACTGCTCATTAAACAATAACCCTAACCAACCAAACACCCTAACTCTAATGATGAGATGAGACTGATATTTGATACTAGCTTCTGCCTGCGACTATGTCTGTGTGGAATAGTTACTTTGGAAGCATCGCTAACACGCAACGAAGCTCTCGAAAGATTTTATGATTTTGAAACCTTCTTTTTTTTTTTAAGTCATAAGTGGGTCACCTGATGTTAAGTGATCACCACCGTCCATGGACACTAACAACACCAGAGAAGTCGCAAGTGCGTTGCCACCTTTTGGGGGAAGGGTTAGGGGAGGGAGAGGGAAAGGAGAGAGGAGAGGGAGGGGAGGTGGACCTCCGGCGCTCTCACTGGCCGAACGAAACATAACAATGCAAGCACTGTTACTTCGCGTCGGTTTTCTATGAGAGGGTGGTACTACCAAGGGCGAGCCGACCCATTCAAGCTGAAACCAGCAAGATTAATTGATTAATTATTAATTGATTAATTAATTAGTGCTACGCTCCCACTGAATAAGAATATAAACCTAACGTGTCTGTACTTTTTCGATTTTCGTGAAAAAAAATCGTTGCGGTGTCTAGGAATAAGTAATAAAATACATTTCAACCATTTTTAGATATGTCTGTCTGTCTGTCTGTCTGTTTGTATGAACACGCATCACTCCTAAAGTACTGGGTTCACGATAAAACGACACCAAGAAAATCATAAAGCGTATCTTCGAGAATAACTTAGTCTTTGTTTCATTACCGCGTTGACTTCAAGATGTCGAAACTATCAATAAGTTTAAAATTCAATTACACCACTATTTATTCAAAAAAAAAAAAGGAGGCAGAGGGTTCGTGATTTTACAGTTTGTATTTATAATTAACTTTGCCGTGTGTATACATTTTATTACTACCTTTGTCATTGTTATATATTTCTACGTATGTATTAAAGTAATTATATATGTGTGTATATTTATGTTATATTTTATTATAATATTGTATACATGTATATATTTATTTAACCATTTTCTTCTGTTTTGTTTATAAAGAAACTACTTACAAAAGTTAGCTGGAAGTTACCTCATGGCGTTAAACTCGCCAGTGTACAAATCAAAAGTGCAATAAAGAATTCATTCATTCATTAAAATCGGTCCACTCTAGTGTTATTATAATTTTAATGACGACGCGGCGTGAGTACGAGAAAAAGTAGAGATGGATTTAATACATTCATATGACTTAATTAATTAATGTTTTTTGATAAGGTTCCATGCGGGCGAAGACCCTAGTTATAAATACGAATGTGAGTTTGTTATAATGTCTTACCTACTCAAGCGACCATCATGTAATTTCGCATACATATTGTCCGAGTACAAAACAGGGCAAGGGGTACATGGAAAGTAACGATGTTTGTATGGGTGAAATCCACAATAACGGGTGAAGGATAGATGAGATCTACATTAAAACAAGCGAAGACACGAGCACAAGCTAGCTTATAATATTAGTAAGGATGTGAGGTTGTTTGTTACCCATTCACTGCCTAATTACTTAATCGTTCGTTATGAAACGTTGTGTACACATTGTCAGGAGTACAGACAAAGATATATGATACCTTTCATCTAGAAGAAAAATACTGTTCTCAAAGGATAAGTCGAAACTACAATTATGTGAGCAAAGCCGCTAGTAATAGCTAGTAATAAAAAATATTTTGTTTAAAAACTTTGTAAAATCATGGCAAATTAGAATCGTGCTAGCTGAACACGAAGAAGAATGGTATTAATTTGTAATGAGCTCACGTGGCTGAAAACGAAACCTCCTTTAAGTAATGGAAGTCTAATGACTAAATTATTTATAAAAAACAAAAGAAGGTTGAATGAAAACAACCCGCAAATCGTTGCAATAGGTACATATAAGTTATAGTGAATATATTTGTTATTTGTCTGGACAAATCTTTGTAAAGTTTGTAATAATTTCGGGGAGATTTCTACTGTGAAATAGAGGACTTTTCAAAGTATTATCTAGTTGGCATATCAACACACTTTTTTATAGAGCTTATACAATGTGATTCAATTGAATAGAGTGTACTTAAAATTGGTAAAAGTCTTATAAAGATTAATTAGTAATAATAAAATTACAATAAAAAAATTAATGCATGTAACTGTCACACGCGATTGAAGTAAAACTTCTTTGTCGTTATAAAAGGTGTCCATTAAATTTTATTAAAGAATTTAAAAAGGCCTATTATTATATATATTGATGATGTAAGAACAGTAATATATACATTTGTTATCGACGACCACTATACATTTTAAAACAATAATTTAATTACTATCATACTTCAAATATGATATGATTGGTTTATGATAACTGAAATGAGAAACATAAATTCTTTTTTATATTTTATTTACTTTATAACAAATAATTGCTAATAATATTTCGTGTGTTATTTAAGTTCCGAATTAGCTGATAGATGGCGCTATAGATAATGAAGCTTTAATTTAATTTGTTACTTACTTACATTGAAACCAGATGGCAATACGGTCGCGCGCTCATATATACGTAATTAATTCTATCGTATGTTTTTTATTGTTATTCAATTTTCAATTGAATACTTTTTTTTCAAAAATTTGTGATTGATTTGTTTATAAAGTACTTATTTATTGATAAAATCTAAAATATTTAAAAACCAGACGGTACAGAAACGTGATGCCATATTGCCGTAACGGACTTCCGTTGCATTATAGTTCAGTTACCTCCAAGTCGCGGCTAGAGAAGTTTTACTTCAAAACACTCCATAATTAATTAATCCAGTTAAAATACAAAGTTCCTGCAAGACAACTAAATTATTTTCGCGAATACGAAGCCCCAAACATCAGTTAGAACATGCAATCGATATTCTAACGATTTCTTTTGTAAAACGCAGTGAATGCGACCGACGATCATAACATGATATTCATGGCATCATTTTAAATTCTTTGCTAACCATAGATACTTATTTGCATATTCGCGGCCGTGTCACAGTCGAGTACTAAGTAATGACGTCATCGATTGTTTCTTTGTCTTTGTTTTTCCAGCTAACGTAATGTATACTCTTTTGTAGATATTCAGAACAATATTTGAATTTTAAATACATATGTAATTTAAAATTGATAAACTTCAATACAGTTTGGGAGAAAACAACGGTCATTTTTTCTTGGAAAAGGCATTATGCTACCATTTAACTGTGACTCGCCACTATGTGGCATCGTGGTTCAATAACTTTGGTACTTATCAACCGATCATTGTTAAAATTGGTATGATAGATAGCAGCATTAAATATGGGTATACTGGATATTTAAATCTGGAGAATATTTACAGAATATCATCATACTTACAACTCAAATATTTATTACAGTGAATACTAATTATTAGAAATAATAATAGCAATAAATAATACGACGCCATACGGAGCCGTGCGTAAAAAATTAAAAGATTTAGTAGGAGATAAATCGACAAATGTTATTATATAGATTGGCCATTGTTTTATTATTATTTTTTTTTATATTTATGGGATTTTAAATTTGCTCATAATCTCGCCTGATGTTAAATAACGATGTGGTCGGTACAAGGCGATAAACATGCAAAACCTAGAGGAGAATGAGTCTCAAGTTGCAGCTGCTGGAACTGTAGGTGTGTTCAATTGAAGTCGATCGTTGTAGGTGATAGAGCCACGATGAAGCTATACTGGCTTCAGCATGAATGGGTCGGATCACCCGGGGTACTACCACCCTCTCACAGAAAACCGACGTGAAGTAACAATGCTTGCATTACTGCGTTCCCTTCGGTCAGTGAGAGCGCCGGAAGTCCATCCCCGTTGCCCTTCCTACTCTCCCATTCCCTTCCTCCCCCCTCCAGAACAGGCTGGCAATGCACTTGCGACTCCCTTGATGTTGCAAATGTCTTTGGACGGTGGTGATCAATTAACATCAGGTGACCCATCTGTCCGTTAGCCTCCTATGACATAATAAAAAATGACAGGTTTTTGATTCGAGGGTGTTAGCTAACTTGATGGCTTTAGAAATCAGGACCTTTTTCTTGACAAGGTCTCGAAACTACGGCGATGATGCGACGTCCGATCACTGGGCAAAACTTAAAAGTAAGATATTATTACATTTGACTATACCCTCCTATAAAAGGTTCTTTAGAAATACTCTGCCTGCGTAAAAAGAAGTCGTTAGTTCTATGTAAAGTTGCCATTAGTGAATGGACGCAAGCATCGGCGAGTTATTGCTAACTGGCACGCCAGAACTTGTAAACACGCTGATGGAAATAGTACTGCACTGCAATACATAACGGCCGTTGTGTTTGCAAGGTGTGTTCTCCATTGCTTAATGGGCACAACGTTTGACATTTTTATCGTTTCTATAGACGTAAACAAGTATTAGTTTTTGAACATAACAACTATTATGTAAAGTCAAGATATTTGTAACAAAATTCAGTTTAAAAAATCTTCTTACTTTAAGCTTATATGAATTACTATAAAACATTTTTTTTTAACTCCAACATCAATCACGTGAATTTTTTGTGTTGTAATATATTGAATACAGCGTTCCTACTACTGGTTTCCGCTGTTTTTTAAACCATTTGCCATTCGTATTTACATTCTGGTAAAAAAAATGCAACTCACAACTTTACGTGTTTTTAGTGAATGGTACTATACATTTTCTGTCTACTCTCGTGTTGACACGGCGTGATTAAGAGTAGATAAATAAAGACTTAGATAAATGTAAAGTTGCCAGTAATTTTTATAAAATGATTATTAAAAGTAATTATTGTCCTTTTATGCAAAATGCAAAAAAGTTCTCAAAAGATTTCAATTTTTGTTTGAGTTTCACTTCTTAGATACTTGACTCGTATGTAAAAATTATTATGATATCTCCATTTAGTTAAAAAGTTATAAGAGTTTTAAAAAACTAAGATTTTTATAAGCAATACAAAAGACTAAAAAAATGTTTTGTAAGCAACATATATTTTTACTTAGAATTTTTTCCTCTATAGATAAAATATATTATTACTATATAAAGTGCTCAGACAAAGTTAGCAGTACCGGTTAGTCATAAATATAAAACTGCATCCTGCAAACTTAAACATTTTTTTTTTGGGTTTCCATGGACCACAATCTCATTACCGACAAATGCTATGTGATATTACCTTCAATTATAAAGGAATATTTGAATTTATATTTACTAAACGGTTAAGAGACCAAATCAATACTTTACTATTAATCTTTTCTCGCGGTTTTTCAGGTAATTTTAAATAGGTGGTATAGCCACGCTAAAACTATTACTGGTTTCAGTATGAATAGGTCGGCTCGTTCGGGTTAGTACCAGCCGCTCATAGAAAACCGACGTGAAATAACAGTACATTGTTGCGTTTCGGTTGGTCAGTGAGAGCGCTGGAGGCCCACCTCCTCCTCCTTTCTCCTCTCCCTCTCCTTCTCCCCAAAGGGTGGCAACACACTTGAGACTCCTCTGGTGTTGTTAGTGTCTATGGACGGTGGTGATCACTTAAGATCAAGTGACTCACCTGCACGTTTGCCTCCTATGACATAAAAAAATAAAAGTAAGAACAAAAGTAATTACTTTTTATGGTAATTACTAGATGGCGCTACATGCATTGTTTTAATAAATACAAAAGTTATTTGTCGTTAGAAGAGAAAATTTAGAAGAGAAAAATATAATTATAACCCAACACATATTTAAATATTACTGTTTCTTACGTTTATTTTGAATTAAAATGTTTACGACTTTATTTTGATTTTTAATGTCAATAATACACTTTATATTAGTGCTAGGTGTAAAATTAACCTGAGGCAGCGAGCTTACCTATTATATGAGTTTTAATAGTTATAAAATTATTAAGAATCTCTTATTAATTCGTAAAATAACAAATCGATCTTTTTCTTATAAATAGTCGACAATCTATGTCGCTGTATGGAGCGTGTGATTTTACTAGTTTTGCGGTCACAATTATTATTGGTTTTTACAAAAGCGGACACCTTATAACAAGTAGATATACTGTTTTCAATGGATTCTCGATTCTCTGCCTTATGGATTGGATTAAATTGTTTAATATAAATCCGCCATCGAAATAATTCGCTTATTCGCATGTCTTGTTTGTAATATCGGTCAATACAAAATTATTATATTCGGCAATTCTTTTGATTCATTATGTAACGAATAGGTTTTCTAAAATTTTGTTATTTAACTATATGTTTAGAGATTGCATTGTTGTTGTTTATTAACTGTGGATAAAATGGGTGGTACTTAAATAATATGTATTTCTTAATACAATGTAACATATCATTACCTAGTACAAAACAAAGTCGTCTGCGGCGTCTGTCTGTCTGTTCGCGATAAATTCAAAAACTACTAAGCGGATTTTAATGTTGTTTCCATTAATAGATAGAGTAATTCATAAGGAAGATGTAATTTCTTAAATACGTTGTCAGAGTAACAGAACATGGACACGGCGGTTTAAACTGCACAGGCCAATGTGGTGGAGGCGCATTGTTTCGCTGCGACTCACACAGTTCATCAGGGAGGGTCTAACACCGACTCCCCTTTCAGGAGTCTACAATTTTCACCCCTCAGACCGCAGTCGGAGCGCCTCAGAGGGGCCAACACCTGTCGGGGGAGCTGACAGCAGATGCATAGCCAGTCGGCAATCCTTGCTCCCCTGCCCAAAAGGTGTATGAAGGCATAGGCATATGAATGAATCGGACATAACCCATCCTCAGCTGCCCGGCGGGTATGGGTATCCGTTAGAGATTTCCCATGTAAAAAAAAGTGTCATAGAAGAGGATATATTGTACCTTTCATCCAGAAAACATTAATTATTCTCGAAGGATTTATCAAAACTACGTTATCGCGAGCAAATCATATACAAATGCTAGTTATTAATATACAAAAGAATTTCATAGAAACACATAAATATTGTTATTACGAAACATCTTATCAGCTCAGGGGCTTATTAACAACCACTTATTTGGAAGTTACATGAAAATATGTCGCACAAGAAAACTAGGGAGGAGGCTTTAACTGCGTGCAAGGAATGTTAGTTTTAATGGACTATCTTGGGAGAGATCTACGCCTTACATCGATTTAAGTTTGAATGCCCGTTTAACACGGTGATATAAGCGACCGTCTCTTTACTGTTATCGTGCTGAGTGTTTTGAATTCGAATCCCACACATTAAGATTAGATTCACAAATAATTGTTTTAAGTTTGAGAGTACTCAATGGTAATAATTTAATATTTAAGTTAAAACAATATCGTTCAAAGATCTATAGACACTAATTTTCATGGTAAAAGGTTAAAAGGTATAAAAGTTAATGTGCAGAAGTACAACCGAATAACAAGTTATACTAAAATGTATATCACAAAACCATACAAAAAAATATGATTAGTCAATAAATGTAGAGTTTATTCATCTCAGATATTTTTATATGTATCAATGGCGTGCCAACCACCACACCTACACAGGTCGAGGTATCTAACCTACGCAGTGGACTGTATTTAAATTGGTCGGAGGTAGATACCCCTTTAAAATGGACGTCAAAAGTATTCCTTTTTAATAAGCAATAAAGGCTCATTTAGCGGCTAATCGACATCGCCGTCTTTGCTGATGTTAACAAAGCACCCGCTTCTCAAATAATTATCGTCTTCATCAGCCTGTAAGACACGCACTGCAGGCCATAGGCCTCTTCCTGAAGGTAGGTATGGGAATAATCACCACGCCAACTCACGAGGTATTGGCGATTTCAAACTCTAAGAAACCCACAGTTCTACGTTTTCCTAAAAATGTTGTACTGCAAGAACATTTCTCAGGTTCAGGTTATCTCACGATGTTTTCCTTGGTCGTCAGCCGATAGTGTTACCAATTTAAATTAGTAAATGTAGGCGAATTTCGAAAAATTCGTTCGTATATGCCGGAATTCGAAACTGCGGACATCGAAATGATATTATGAATACCACCACGACTTTAAATAATGTATATCAGAAATATAGAAGCAACGATTATCCTATCGCGCTGCTACATGTACGGTGGTGCTACAGAGCGAATCCAAAAGCGAGTGACGTGCAAGTGACCCGTCATCTCCGACTTTGGTATATACATAATGTTTGAATAATATTTTGGACTATCCCCAACCAATTTATGCCAAAACATATATTGTTTAAAAAAATCTTACTAACATTATGAATATATTTGAATTGCATCAATACTCCGTTTCCGGTTAGAGTTTTAAGAAATGTAATGGGCAATATTAAAATAGGTGTTCGGTCATTCTGTTCATTATCTACGTCTCTATTGCATATACTACAAGCATTATTACTTCATACACAAAATTACTCTTCAGGTTTATACAAATATTATTTTTTATATGAAAAATGTTTTATCATTTAACATAATCTGATTCAATAAAATAAAATTATGTGTAGTTCTCACACGATAGAATGGCAACTTAATATTCTGAATTATTTTTAAGAGAATGAGATGACTACGTTATGGGGTGCTAAACATTAGTTTTGGGCATTATTTTATAATATTTTTATATATACTAACAATATATACTTTATTTCATAATACACAACACAGAATATTTTTTTAAAGTGCACTAAATTACTACAATTCAATAGATAATAATGTGCTCTCGATTTCAACGTGTCTCTCTCTCTCTCCCTCTCTTTGTACACATTTCAAGTACCTACATTAAGAATATACTATCTCATTCTCTCATAGGCTGAGGCCCATAATATACATTTATAGGTATCTCTTTTTCGTTACACATTTTCATAACATAAAATCCAATTCACATTTTTCCGAAAAAAGTTTCACATCAAAATAACAAACTACATATTTATACCCTTAAATAAGAACATTTAAATATACTAGTAGTCGATATTCGACCATAGTTAATTGATTTTTTAAAGGGATAAATATTATAATAATAGTTTGTATGTTATAATATCATTGTTGAATGTAGAATGAAAAAGGGTAATTGGAACGTAAGAGTAAAATAATACATACAGTCGAGCATAACAACCTCCTTCACAACCTTTTTGAAGTCCTTTATTGACAGATGTCAAAATGTCTTTTTTATTTACATGTATGTATATGTTGTGTAAAATTGAAGCAGTAGTGTGAGTAATGCATATTTTAATTAATTTAATGTACTTCTAATGTATTTTATATAAAATAAATAGCTTTCTGCACTTCTCCTCCATATAAACTTTAACTATGAACCAAATTTCACGTTCATCCGTTCAAGTAATTCCTTTAAAAAGGGATACAAAGTTTAGGCTTCACGTATTAATATATATGATAAAAATGTTTTTAAAGTGGATACTTTGCATGACTTACTTGGTTTTAAAAGTAAACATTATTAGTGCCCCATACGTCATAGCTAGAAAAAATGATACAAACGAATCAGTACGCGGTATCGCCCGCGATCGGATATAGGGCAATTTCCCGCGAAAAATGACCATTGGGTTAGTGACAGTGACACCGGCACTCGCAGACGGAGTTGTTCAGTTTTTGTTTTTATTCTGTCGCGTATTGCAGCTGTACTAACGAGGTCGTATGAATATTCCATTCGTAATCTGTTTACAAATGTTGGAAAAATTGTTTGCAAGCAGTACATATATTTTTTTCTGATCTGACTCAGTGGATCAGTGAATACGTCTATATTGGTGTTGATATCTTTTTTTAAATAGCTATAACTGAGAAGTCTTTTATTTGTCAGGTTTAATTTTAGAAATCCACTTTAACCGAACTTTTAGTATTAAATAGCGAATTCTTGCGGATATTATATACATATTAACACACTGCAACAATGGTCCTAGCAGTCACCCTAAGTCTTAACAGAGTTAACTTAAAGGGATCCTAGAGACTAAGTAGGTATTATTGAGAAAATGTAAGTAATATAATAAATAAAAGACAGCTCACAATAAATTCATATCAAATATGCAGTTCCCACGAAGTCTCGAGCATAAGTTAGTCGTATCGTAAATATAATTTTAAAGCATAATAAATTCAGGATACAATATCAACTATTATTTACTTATTTATTAGTTTATAACTCAAAAACATTTAAGAAAGAAAAACGTTAAAATTAATTTTTGACTTTATCGAAATATACAAATTAAATTTTTAATGGAGAATCAATAATATTTGGAGACATGCACGATAATAATTAATTTCTAAAATATGCAAAAACCTTTAAATGAACGGGAAAGTCTCGCCATTTAGGCACGGTTAAACGGCATCGGGAAAAAACTTTTTTATTTTTTTAAAAGTTAAAAACCAACAATTTGAACGATATCCAAGTAAAAAAAGCCAACTATGTGTGTATGGACATTAATTAATAGTTTCTAACCCACACTGATAATGCGAAGGTAAGTCTGCGTTACCTTTTCACGGCTAAGCCGCTTGCATTAAATATGCTATAAAAGTAGCTTAAGATCTGTTTGAGGACATAGAATATTTTTATAGTGATATAAAAATACATAGTGATTAACCGAGTTGCCTTGTCAGTTACACACACACAGCCGTGTAGGTTTACTTTGGCTCAGTGGTTAGCGTGTTTGGACACTGCGTCAATTGACGTAGGTTTGGATCCCTGCGAATGAAGGAAAACATGATGAAACCAATAGCATGGTGGTAGGTCCTTTTGTAAGCTCGTCTGGCTAAATACCAAGCCCAAATTGTCGTTAAACTATATAGCCGCGGGTATCACATCAGATGAAAGGTAAGATTGTGGTGAAATGCTATAAGCGTTTTAAGTATAAATTAGTGTTTGTTTGTAAAATATAATTGTAATATGATACACCCAATGAAGTTTGTCGACAATTTGTAATGTAAATAAAATCTATTATTAAGTTAATTTAACAAATAATAATTTATGAGAATGAAACGTTTTTATAATATTAGTAGAACCTTAAACGCAATAGTTTTAATCCCGAATTATTACTTATCTATAACCACGTATGATTTTATTCTATTTAAATGTGGGTCCTTATGAATGTCTTATATATTCAGTACAACTTGGATAGGTATGTGATCACCAATAAGTTTGTATACCAATAGACTTATTAATTTTTCTTATTACTTTTGCATATTTTAATTATAGAGATATTAATTACTTAATTATTAAAACTTCGTATAATAAAAGATAAAGAATATTAAGATAATTTCCCATTATAAAGAGAAAATATTTAATTTTTTTATGTATTGAAAAACTCCAAAAAAACTTAACAAATTTTCAAAATTATTTAATCTATGCAAAACTATATTATCAGCGAGTGAGATGGGCTGTATTGTAATCTCAAACTCTACAATAACGTGAAAGAAGCCGCAAGTAAAAGCTAGTATGGTATAAGAGTGAAAGATAGATTCCACACTTCTCTCTTTTTAAAAGCTTAAGATTATCATAGAGTTCGAACTTTTACTTCATCTGGCACGGTAGTTGATCGCGCCAACGTTTATTGGTATGTTATACAGTTTATTATGTATTTTTTATACCTCATCTTCTTCACACACCCGTTCGAAATATATTTGTTCTACCTGTTTTTTATATGAAATCGTTTAACGAATGTATAAATTGAGCGAAAAATGACAACATATAATAATGTCAGAGGTTGATCTGACGGTTGACATTTCAGAAAAATTAATATCACAGCTTGAAGCGTAAAAGCTGCAGTTATCCTATGAGTTATTGGAAAACGAGAATTCGATTTATATGACACTAGTTGCTCTCGCGGTTTTGCTTGTGTTTGTTATTATTTATTGTTAAATGAATATATTGCAAATATTCTCCTCATTATCTACATACTATTTTCTACATCAATTTTCTTGGTTTTCGTTTGAACAGTACAGAAGTTGATGTATTTCAACGCCATATAGTGGCGACATAACTTAAATTTTTGTCCACGAAATACACTTGGTGTCGGTCAAAGGATGTTAGAGTTTATGTATTTATATGAACCATCATTTATTTGTATAACCTGTGTTTACGGAAATTTTGTCGACCGATACTTTTTCGACCAACATGACCATTTTTTTTCTCGAACTGACTACGTTATTGACTTAGCAAGGTTTTAACAGCTTTGGGGAGTAGACGTAGTGCCAGTTCGGCAGCTCCTGCTCCAGGGCTATAGGTGATTGAAGGCACCATGGGGTTTTAGTCCGTGCAAGTCGGGCATACCCCATCCTCAGCTGCCCAGCTAAGGTTAAGCTAAGCTAAGGTTAAGATTCCCAAATCCGTAGAGATTTCAAGGTCTTAACAGCTTCACCGGACTATTAAGGCGAGTGCTTAAGGCACTCAGCCAAAATTAACACGACCACGACTCAGACAACGAACAAACAAGAGGACAGTTGAGTATTTGAGGCACATGGCTAATCGAAATAAGCCCGATCGACAGACGTATGTCAATAAAAACAGCGACCATATGAAAGCCTAAGCTAATGGTACTGTGGCGCCATCTCTTAATGACAAACTAAAACTTATTGATCATCTTTCGAACTGACTGCGCTATTGATCATGCAAGGTCTTAACAGCTTCACCGGACTACTAAGGCGAGCGCTTAAGGCACTCAGCCGATTTTAATTTGACAACTAGCTCAAGGGTGCACGGCACACCTCGGCTTTGGCTGTTGCCTGATACATGCAATTCGCGACCTATCTGAGCTAACCTAAGCTAAGCTAACTATTCATACATATATGAGTTGTTGAAACATATATGTGTACCAAGCATACATACCTCAACAACTCCTATATATATTTCGTATCGGATAATATTCTAAACTATTTCAGTTTGATAAGGGAAAAAATAAAACCCTTCCACCTGCATGTGTAAGCGTGTATGCGTGCACGTGTGTGGAGGTGATATGTGTAATGTTGTCGCAGTGATGTAAGATTTTGTGTCACTGTATCGCGCAAGCAGCGTACTCAAGGGTTCCACGCCGAGGGAACGGACCTAGGCTTGAGCCGTTGCCGAGGGGGGCCTAGTCTGGTATTATTGATATATTGATCATTTATCTCGAACAACCTCGGTGTTATCACAAAAAATTTAAATACGTATTGAACCCTGGCTTTAAAAAGGTCTCGTATTAAATGCACCGCGGTCGCTGAATGTTCGCCATATTACTCTTTTGTCTCGTTTTGGTTACGTTAGGTTAGACTTGTGAAAAAGAATAATGCAAACTTGCCTCGGGCGAGCGCGGTGGATTTAAGAAGTAACCTTGTTAAACCAAGTATTTAATACGTATTTCACTTTTTTGTAACAACACGGTATGTGTTTAATAAATGCTATATTCTATTTTTCTTCGTACTCCTTTTAATCTTTTGTTATTAAATAATCACTTATATATTTTAATAACATATTATAAATACAGATATTTTCGCATACCATGGTTGACATACATCAATTCATAATTTTTATTACCATCAGTATGCCATATCCACTATATAAAATTCTGTAGAAGAAACGAATTATCAACGTATTATATTTTGTATATCTGCTTAATTATTTTATGGAATAGATTCATATAAATACTTATATATAGAAAGTGACGTAGACAAATATAATGTAAATTATTAGGATTATTGATGATTAAGTATTCTGATTATTAAATATTAAAAGACAGATCGCAAAAATTTCATAATTTACATCGAATACTTACTACCACGTGCTTAACCCCGGGCGGCTAAGTTAAAATAAATATTAGTAGCGTATTTGGGAACGCAGCTTTCAGTGAGGCATCGGACCAGTGGTGAAAGCGAGATCGAAATTGATTAGACACCCGAGTGCGGGCGAGAGGGAACTACTCCCTGCGATCGATAGCCGCAGTCGCAGAGTGCTGCTCGTGTGACGTCACGAGCCCGTCTCGTCATCTTTGACTCCGTTCAAGGAATTGTCACAACATTTTTGTAGAGGTTATTTCTATAGAATAACAACCATCGGTATGAGGGAAAACATACTACATCCGTTTCAAAATGTAACTAACAATTCTATTTACCTTTAGTTGTATCTAACGGTAAAATAATTGATAATTACTTTCATATTATCGTTGTTGGTTGATAATTAATATTTACGCTTGTAAAGAAAGGTGTTATATTTTTTACATATAAATATGATTAATTCTATTCATATTTACACTTTTTATATAAAGATGAACACAGCTCGAATCGTATGAAGATTTCCCGCTACGGCGTAGCGTAATTCTAGCTACGGGCTACGTCGAGATTCGTTGAATTATATTGTACTGAGAAATTGTAAATGCCTGTGCATATTTCGTATAACGCTTTCAAAATAGACTAAACATAAGTTCAATTTGTAGTACAGTGAATTTAAAACCGAAGTTTCAATATATCTCTTATGACAATAAGATTTTTTGTAAATGCTTATTTAACGAATACACACGTTCGTATTATGAAGTCTTAAAAAGATTTAATGATTTTAATGGATCAGCGATAGAGGATTCACCTACAACATATATACTCGGGGTCTATTTGTTACACATACATACACAATTTTTTTACTTGTATCTTTTTACATTAATTTATATATACCAGTTTTTACTAGCGCCTTCGCTCGCAATAATATACTTAGTCTGGCCATAAATACTATTACAATTAAAAATAAACAAAATATATACATTTGAATTTGGAATCTGTAATTTTTATATGATTATTCATTGAGTTTTCTGATTTTAGCGCCAATGTAATAATACAAATGCAATATTTAAAACTCTCCATTTATGCTCAAAGTTCTAAGGAAGCTTTCCAGTTAGTCCACAGGGTGTAATGTGGGTACTATCCGACTTCAGTGATGGTTTGATGGGGTATTAGCTATGAAGGAGTGTCTGAGCCATACTTTTGTAAGAAAGGTATCAAAACATTAGCACAGGTGTATCAAGATATCATTCTTGAGAAGGTAGTGAAGCCCCTTAACAACACCATGTTCAATAACCAAGAATGGTTCTTCCAGCAAGACTCGGCGCCGGGTCATAAAGCTCGGTCTACGCAGTCTTGGTTGGAATCGAACGTTTCGGACTTCATCAGAACTGAAGACTGGCCGTCGTCTAGTCCCGATCTCAATTCGCTGTATTATGATTTACGGTCAGTTTTAGAGAGTACAGCTTGCTCTAAACGCCATGATAATTTGGAATCCCTAAAACAATCTGTACGATTGGCAGTGAAAAGTTGTCCCATGGAAAGAGTTGCGTGCTTCTATTGATAACTGGCCTCAACGTTTAAAGGACTGTATTGCAGCCAATGGAAACCACTTCGAATCAGCTTTTTATATTTTTAATTGTTTTTTATTTATGTATTAAATTAACACACTGTAAAAGTAATGAATGTTATTTGCAATAGAACTTTTTTTCTTTGTTTCAGTATTTATGGCAAGACTAGGTATATATATGATGTATCCCTCGAGAACTTAATATTTTCCTGAATAAAGGACACCATATTTTATTTTCCGTAACTCTGACAACGCGTATGCAAATTTTCACGATGATTGCTTGAAACGGACTCATATTCGTATTTATAATATTAGTAAGGACTAGCTGCGCCCGCGACTCCTACCACGTGGAACTTTTTTTTTTCTCGAACTTACTACACTGTTGTACTCTGGTTTCCCTTCAGTACGTATAAGTCTTTCGCCTTTACCACGTGGAACCTAATGTAAAAAAACAATGACTAATAATAAATAAATAATGTGAATGTATTAAATCTATTTACTTATCTACTATTGTTTCGCCCTTAAGTCGCGTCGTCATTAAAATTACAATAACTTTTGATAGAATGAACCGATTTTAATGAAACCAAAACTAAATATTACTCGAGGATATGCTTTATGATTTTCTCTCATTTATCGTGAATGCAGTACTTTAGCAATTTTGCGTGTTCAAATAAACAGACAGACAGATAGAGAGACAGACATTTTCAAAAATGATTCAAATGTATTTTATTACTTACTAGCGGGCCCGGCAGACGTTGTCCTGCCTTGATTATAAAAAAATCCTGGACAAATTATATACCAAAACGTTCATCGTGAATCACTTTATCCACCGGTGAAAACCGCATAAAGATCCGTTCAGAAGTCTTTGAGTTTATCGCGAACAGACAGACAGACAGACGCGGTAGGGGACTTGGTTTAATACTATGTAATGATTACAAGAAAACTGCAACAAGTTTTTTTCACAAAAATCTAAAAAGTAGAGATGTATGGATATTTTACATGTCATTAGTAACTGTATTTACGTGTTCGTTACAAGAGGCGATAGAAATGAAATGCGAATGAAATCACGAGACACAATCAGTGTTTCGTAAAATGTTGAACTTGATAAAGATATAGTGAAGATATATATTGACTTATAAATCAGAATTAATTTAATCCTTTCACGAATTTCAAAACACCTGTTTTGATTTTTTTGTTGTTTTATATTTGTTAGTTAATAATTATTTGCAAATGAATTATTGTTTGTCAGTTACTTTTAGAAAGATCAGCGATTGGCAAACTTTTTCCAAAGGTTATGGTAATTCTTTTATTGTTGTGTATAGAAGTATAGATTTATTAATATCCGAATACTTTTTGGCCTCGAATGAAAAGTCGACTATGTCCGTATGTATCATAGCATTCTCATTAGGTTATTCAACACTGTGCAAAAATTTCGAACTAACATATTTATGTTACTTGCTTTTTATATTATATAATAAACAAACCTGTTCTCACTAGTACACTTAAATACGGACATCTACGAGTAATCCTTGACTATATCAAATTCATACTCACTTAATTGAGGTTATGAGGAAAAATGAATCTTTAAATGGTCACTGGTGAGTTTCGCGGCGTAAAACCTTAATAATAAAATGAGTCAGCGGGTGTTCCCGTGCATTTTAATTTGGATTAATGAGTATAATTTACGTCATGTATTGCAACATTTATTTACACTACTACCTGCGCGCGTGTCTCGTACGCATTTATTATTATTTGTTGAGTTATAGCGTAATGGATATTACGTAGATAATCTTGGTATTTAAATACCATATTATATGACGCACAACGTCTTCATAATATCTCAATACAGTTCCCACTAGTCGATATATTGCGAAAAAAGTAATAGTGATTCGCTTCTGCGGGTCGCGTTTCGGGATCAGCCTGTGTATATCCAGCCTTTCGCAGACCGGCATGGCAGCGGCGACCGGTGATGGATACTATGTCACTCGGTGTTCGCCATTATTTTTGGGTTGTACTGTGCTTACTATCAGGCACAGTGCAGTCATTTTACCGTGCTACAATAAAAAAAAAAATTGCAAATAATTGTAAAAAATTGTGTATCGTATAGTAGTAATACTTTTATTATCTGTTTAATAATATACATTTTATATATGTACTTTTTTTTGTATTTTATATTTAAAATGTATTTAAATTTGTATTATATACTTAAAATATTTGATTACCATAACTATACGTATACTTGTTCAACTTTATAAACAATAATTAAATAGATATAGATCGAGTGAACGCAATAAAAGATGTACTGCAGCTAGTAAAATGAATAACATAAATTGTAGTCCGGTGAAGCTGTTAAGATCTTGGTAGGTCAATAGCGAAGTCAGTTCGAAAAAAAACTTAAAAATAACGTTACAATCTTCTCTATAAAAAGCTATATATAAAAGTAACTTTTCCTACTCCATTCCTCAACCGATTTCCTTTTTTTTAATAGCTATCGACATGCTACAGTGTTATCAATAAAATTTTGTTAAAAATGTCCTCTTCATAACATCTATGAGACGATATCTTTATTCATAAGTCTCTATTCGCCTAACTTCTCTCTCCTCGACTACACAATTTAAAATATATGATAATGACGTATAAAAAGTTTATGGCCTTTATTATGGTCGAATTTAATCTACTGAACGACCACTAGTATTTATTAAATCATTAATGGAATATCATTTTAAAATCAGTATACATTTGACAAATAGATTAACAACGAACCTTATCTCAATACGAATATAATGGTAGCAGGTTTCCGTCATGCGATTGCGTGTACCCACACTTTCTTTATTCAATAAATACGAGGGAACTTTTGTTTAAACAATGTCGTAAATTTTGGAATCCTGTTTTTATTTGAACGCGTTGTAAACCTAAATACTTTTGTAACATCTATATTATAGTCCAAATAAGTTAATATTTTAGGATTAATATTTGATTATTAAAAAAAAAGTCGAGACACTCAAAACAATGGAAGTTACACTGTTCTTTTTTGATTTTTTTTATGTCATAACTGGCAAATTAACTTTTGGGTCACCTGATGTTAAGTGATCATCACCGTCCATAGACACTAACGACACCAAGGGAGTCGAAAGTGCGCTGCCAGCTTGTATTTGGGGAAAGGGAGTGAGGGGGGGAGGAAAGGGGAAGTGAGGTGGGCCTCTGGCGCTCTCACTGACCGAACGAAACGCAACAATGCAAGCATTGTTACTTCACGTCGGTTTTCTATGAGAGGATGGTACTACCACTCTTCAAATTATAGTGTCAATTATTTAAATTTTATAATTTTGTAAATTGAAATGATAATATTATTGGTCTCTCTTTAATTAACATCTATTGGCACTTCGAATAACAGTTATATACTTTTTATATAGTTTATCAATTAATGAAACATATGGGCTGCATAATCTAAATACAAAATATCAATATTAGATGTACACAGGCTCTTATACTAGGCGTCGCTAGTACGACGCAGGCCGCGCAAGCGTAATACCGACGGTCACGCTTACTAAGATGTTATGATGCGAAATCATAAATTTATCTCCTGCCCAAAAAATACCACTCAACGCTCAAAAAAGAATAAAGTATTGATGTTGAAACAGTTACAAGATAGTATTTTTTGTTAGTGTTTAGACTAGCTTCACGGAACGTTCACGTACCTAGAGTTATGTCAACTGGCACAAGGCCAACTCTTGCAAAGCACAAATGTTTACGAGAATTTCCCCGGAAGAGATAAAATGCGAATGATTTGAGAATGACCATTCTAATTGCGCTAAGTCATCATCAGGCTCTAAGAGACCCCCTGCAAGGTCATAGGCCTCTTCTCGAAGGTAGATATGGGCATATTCACCACGCCAGCCCACTAACTATTGGCGATTTCAAACTCGGAGAAATCCACAGTTCCATGTTTTCCCACATACAGTAAGTAGTACTACAAGAACATTTCTCAGGTTCGGGCTTCCTCACGATGTTTTCCTTCACCGCCATCGATAGTGTTGCCAATTTAAAGTAATAAATGTATGGTATTGGTTCATGCCGGGATTCTAACATGTGGACATCGAAATGATATTCCACCACTCAAACCTTCACGACCTTCATTATTCAAATACAATAAATTATATAAACCTTTACTTTGATATCACTTTCAATTGATAACAAATGACCTAAGTCAAGTGGCAATAAGTGTCACTTTTACGTCACGTGATAATATCGATAATTGACGGTAGTGACGTAATTGTATTATGACATTAGCTATAAAGTTTATGGGGAATAATTTTTATGACCTTTAGAAGAAAGTTAATTGCCACTTTATTTAGTTATCTGAAGCGATTAGGCCAATCATACGCTGATCATTGCTAAGTCTTAGCAATTGATGTTAATGTATTAATGCGAATTCGCATGTCAAGGTTTATTCTTTTTATATGTATGCTAGCAATTTTCCGTGGAATCGCACGCATTTTCTATGCAATCATTGTTTAAAAAGACGGATTTTCATACAACTTTCCACTCCATTTATCTGAGCTTCCATCTTGAGCTGCTAAAATGGAATAACTGTGTACTTTTTGATATAGTTTTTAATTATTTCAATTAAATAATTTTTTAAATTAAAGAAAAGTTGTGTGTTATGGTTATGTTATGTACACGCAGTAGAAGTTATACTTTTTTGGCCTAACAAGATAAAAATCTTTTCAAAAATTGTATCTTTCGCCTTATTCTACGTTTGTATAAAAAACGACACTAACAATAAAAAAAGGTATTTAAGACATTGAAAATTTTAATACAAAGAAATATAAACAGCAAATACAAAAAAAAAACAAAATGTGAACTATAGCTAACTTCAGGGTGTCGGTTTTTCGTGACAGAGTGCGCACACATTGTAAAAGTTCACTCTCCTCATTTTTCCCTAACGCGCCAAAAGAAGTAATAAAAAATATATAACATTTTTCATAATTAACGTTGCTCTGGTTTTCACATCTACTGGCACTCCGACCAATAATTGTGTATATGTTTATACAGTTATCAAAAATATAATCGGCTACACAAGCTTAATGCAAAATATCAATATTACATGTACATTGGGGGATATATTACGCGTCACTAGTGAGCAAGTCGATGTCATTAGTGACGTCATAATTATATATATTTCTTAAAAAAATAAACCAGATCGAGTTTCTAGCCGGTACTTCTCGATGACTGGGACGCGAATTTTCCTCTACTAAATAAAAAAGAATTTTTATCGCTCATCGAGGCTAAAGAAGTTTTTACTTTAAAAAAAATCATTTCACTTCTTAATTCTATGTTTTTATAGTGAAGATTTAAACAAAAGCTGTTATAAACTCATTAACGTAATGAAGCTAATGATTATTTTGTTCGACGCCACTTATAAAGGTATAATTATCATCATCAACAGACTGTACAGGCTTTATATCGTATCTGTGGTAGTTAAACACAATCTGATTTCGGTAATGATAGTAAATTGACGGTTAACAATCAACACAATTTATCTCAGCTCTTTAATTTTTTATGTTTGATTTTTTATTGCAACTAGATATGAAATGAAATTTCGTTGATTTATCTGCATACTAACTTTTGTCTTTATTAAATTAATATTTTTATTGTATAACTCTCATTAAGATCTGTGGTTTTATTTAATACCATTCTTGCTTTCCCGACATCCGACGAAGCAAGAATGCTTTACAGGCTGGTTATGTGTGGATTGAAAAAGCGGTAGATTATTTACCGTTTGTGTACAATTTTTTACTTTTTTATTTTGTTGTTAATCCCTGGGATGACATGGTCAATTTGTGATCAATATGCAATTATAAATAAAGAAAAAAAATTGTATAACTATATAACGGTAATTTATACTAATATTATAAAGAGGTAAAGTTTGTGACGTTGTCAGGGGTACTATCTGGAACAACTAATCCGATTTGAAAAATGTTGTCAGTGTTATATACCCCATTTATCAAAGAAGGTTATATATCATCATGTTAAGAGCAATAGGAGTGGAGCATGAATGAAGAATGGTTCAAAATCAGGGTTTTTTCCCTCTTGATAGTTTCCGCTGCGTGTTTGCGTTAGCTCAAAGTAACTATTCCACGCGAACGAAGTCGCGGGCAGAGACTAGTATATAGTAAAATGCAAAAATAAATGAAGGACAGATCGACAGTTAATCAAAGGTTAGGCGTAGATTAAGGGCAACTAATGCAGACAACTCAGCTGGTGGATGTACATCCAAAGATAATTATTGTAATTATGGGCTTAGTATTAGTGATCCACTATTCCACACTTCTTTAAGTCTTCTTTTTTGCGTACTGTTGATTCTATTTTATATTATACTAGCGGGCTCGGCAGACATTGTCCCGCCCTGATTATAGAAAATCCTTGACAAATTAAATACCAAAACCTTCCTCATGAATCACTTAACCCATCGGTGTAGACTGCAAGAAAATTCGTTCAGTAGTTTTTGTTTCGTTCAGTAGTTTATCGCGAATAGACAGACAGACAGACACGGTAGGGGACTTTGTTTTATACTATGTAATGATAAATATTAGCGTTCAACCACGGTCTTTCCTGATGTTAAATGATAATATAGTCTAAGATGGTAAACACGTTGAATCCAGATATGTCGGACCACACCAACAGGTGCTTGGTGACAGATTTTCAACTTAAGCTTAGCTAGCCAGGCGGACTTAGATAAAGTCCTACCACCATGTTATGCACGAAGTCTTCCTTCACCGAAACCTCTGAATCATTTGCTATAATTCGAAACTAACCCTCGACGTGGTGTCCGAATACTAAATAAGTCATCATCGCTTCAAAACCCTCAAAATACGGGTTACAAATATGATTATTCTTTCTTATAAACGACCGCCTATGTATAGTTATCTATTTACAACTATTTTTTTTAACATATCATAACGTAGTACAAAAGAAAGTCCTCTGCGGCGTCTGTCTGCCTGTTCACGATAAACTCAAAAACTACTGAACGGATTTTCAAACTATTTTCACAAGTAGATAGAGTGAAGATTTAGGTATAAAATTTGTCTGTATTTTTGTTTTAATTATCAGGACAGGACAACGTCCGCCGGGCCCGCTAGTAAACTTTAAGCACAGTGCAGTAATAATGGCGTGCTACAATAAAAAAAAATATATATATATATATTCACCAATCAGTTTTTATTCATTATTTCATGAACGAAGTCAAAATAATTCGGCAACTAAACTTTTCTGAATAAATATCTAAATAATTAAATGTGTAAAGTTTGAGTCAACAGTCTGTTTGATAATTACTTATAAGTTTTAATTAAATAGCTACCCTATTTCTTGTAATTAATAGTTAAGTTACACTACTTTAAATTACACTAATATTGATGTATAAATAATCTTAGTTGAACTGTGCAAAAGTCGATGCCCAGTATCGCCATCTGGCGAGTTATAATAAAATGTACAGCATAAAAACTTTTAACTTCAATTTCGTGGTTTTTTTAAATATATCATAGGAGGCAAAGGAACAGGCGGGTCACCGGGATTACGGGATGAAAGTGATCACCGTCGTCCATAGACACTAGCAACACCAGGAGACTCGCAAGAGTTTTGCTAGCCTTTGTTGGGGGGGGGGGGGGGGATTGTTCAGCATCTTGTATTACAGTCAAAATCCTACATTGCGAAGAGTTTTAATAAAATTAATAGCTTAAAAATCTTCTCTATAAAAAGCATTTATGTGAGCAAATTTCGTGGTAGTCGGTAAAATGGTGTTGGCCTTTAAATTTAGTTTAAAGAATAATGTAACCAAATTAACGAGACGAGAATTTATAGTTATTGACACGTGGAAAAAGAAACCTCAAAATGGATTCCTCAAGGTATATTTATCTATATATAATAGAATAAGTAATTGGCATACCAACGCACAACTTAAACTACCGGAGCCCTAGAAATACATATGCCTGTTGCTATTACACTGGAGTTAAGCTCTTAGGAAGAATTTTAGGAAATTCAGTCGTGAAAAAGGAGATGCAAATTGGTATGAAAATCTTCTATTTATCCCTTAGATAGTTATTATATTATCATTACAAATAAACTCAAAAACTACTGAACGGATTTTCATGCGGTTTTCACTAGTGGATAGAGTGATTCACGAGGAAGGTTTTAGTATATAATTTGTAAATTATTTTGTTATAATCAAAGCGTCACGTCTGCCGGGCCCGCTGGTTATTATAAATATATATATTATAAAGAAGATATAAAATAAGAAATCGAAAATAATCAGTGCATAAAAAACATGTGGAACGCTGAGGGGAATTACTAGTTATTCGTAGAAGGAATTGCTGCCAGATGAATGCGTTAAAAAGTTTTTCTTTACATTATAACGATATTTTAAACAAATAAATTTAATGTAACGTTGGATGGAAGGAGTAACTTAGTTAAAGGTTGATACATCGAGGGATGATTTCATCAAGCAAGCTTAATTAATATTTAAGTGACTCACCGAAAGCGTTGCAAAATGAGTTATTAACTTATAGATAGGTCCACCGTACGTTATTTATAATATTTTAGAATAGGATCTTGAACTTATGATTGAAGTATATGGGAAAAACGATACGGTTTTATTTTAGCTTTACTATGGTTAATGCAGAGGCAGGTCAGAATTTACCGCTTTCATTTAATTTAAAAAATTATTTAGATTTTTAGCATCTACTTGCAAAAATTATACCGTGTTACATTCTTTTTTATACTTTACGGGTTTTAGGCATTCGATCACATTCAAACCTGATTTTAAATGAAGACATTGTTCAAGATGGTAAACACACTAAATTGATAGGGGGCTGGCTCTAAAGTGCACCTACCGAAACACACTCATAAACGCTTGGTGACAAATCTTGTAACTTAAGGGTAGTTCTAGCCAGGCACGCTTAGTAAATGCACTACCATCATTCTTTGGTTTTGTCACGATGTTTCTTTTCACATAAAGCTCCGGTTTACTCGCGAGGATTCTGACCTGCGACTATAGACATATTGCCCACACAATTTAATCCTTGTGCCATATTGGTTTCAACACACTAAATTACATATATATTGAACTAGGGCATATAATGCTTGGTAACAATCTTCGTATAAGTCCCTCCGATCTTCTGGGCTTGATGGAGAAGAAGTCTGCTAGCAAAACTATTAATATATTTTTCAAGTATGTGATAATCAATCTTAAGGCATTTAACGGACTTAGAAATCATGACTAACAAATCTTTGTGACCTTACAATATAATATTCATGCAACGCGTCAAGGGAAAGACAAGTGACTCGTATCAAGTTGCGATCACTTCTCTCTCCCTTTATATTGCTAACTTGCCGAATATATTTCCGCGAATCCAAAAAAAAAATCAAGTAGCGATCATCTCTCTCTTCCTTTATATTGCTAACTTGCCGAATATCTTTGTGCGAAACCAAAAAAATTGGATAATAAAGTATATTGCACCAGTACTTGTTGTGCTGTATAGAACACTAGCCTAAGTTAGCCATGAATAAAGTAAATCGGTTCACCCAATAATATTATAACTAAAAAGCTGTATGACTACGTCTTTTTTTTTTCGAACTGATTACGCTATTGACCAAGCAAGGTCTTAACAGCTTCACCGGACTACATGTATGTCTACGTCATAAGCGTTTCGACAGTGCCTTGTTAAAACTTGGCTAACTAGCTTATATTTGACGGTTGCCTCTTCAATCGGACCGTAACTAACCATTTTCTTTTTCACCACCGATATTGAGAATATATCATACTTCCACATTTTATCTAAGACAGCTTTTTTTATGTCATAGATGGCGAACGAACATGTGGGTCACCTGATGTTAAGTGATCACCATCCATGGACACTAACAAAACCAGAGGAGTTGCAAGTACGTTGCCATCTTTTGGAGGGAAGGGTTAGGGGAGGGAGAGGAGAGATGAGGGGAAGTGGGCCTCCGGCGCTCTCACTAACCGAACGAAACGCATCAATGCAAGCACTGTTACTTCACGTCGGTTTTGCGAGAGGGTGGTACTACCCCGGGCAAGCCCCATTCATGCCGAAACCAGTAATAGTTTCAGCGTGGCTCTACCACCACATAAAAGTGTGGCATTACAATATTACTTTACGTATGTGTGCGTCACCGTGCCATTTGTTTTGTCAAAATATCATGTAGGTACCATATCTACAGCTTTTTAGATATAATATCCTTCGTTTTGTTAGTCAGTTACCTAGCAATTATTATATTTCACTAACAATCACAAAAAGCAAATAATAAACGGGAATACTGACCACCTGATGTTAATAAGTCACTACAGCCTATAGGTATCTACAGCCAACTGTTAACAGGAGCGCAGTTCCAGTTACGAACCCTTAGGACTGATTTGCATCTCTTTGTACATCGATGTTTACTTTTAACCGCACCCTTTAGATTAAAACAACACATCCAACATGGTTACTTTTAAAGCACAAACAAGACGGTGGCATATTTGCTATCGAATTTTGCAGAAGTATTATGATTAGTATATATATTTTCCAGGTAACTCTTAAATGTCTAGACACTATTGTCTGGTAACTATTGGTAAATTGCAAATGTCGCGTATTTCACAAAAACAAAGAAGCGAAAATAGCTGAATCAATTCAGCACAGATTACTATGTATAACATAATAGCAAAATCTTTTTCATTAAAATCTTGTTAAAAATCAAAATTTTCGTTGAAAAGTCAGTATGTAGCCATTGTTACGTGCGTTAAAGTTGTAAATATACATAAAAGTCTATTACAATAGTTTTGAAACATAGGATAGAGTTAAAAAATATATTAATAAGCTCGACTATTTATGAAATTGTTTAATAAAGATAAGACTTCACAAATACAGGACGATGTTTTTTGTTGCTTGTAATCCAATCTAAGGTAGCTATGCGTGTATGTTAAATGGATTGTTGAAGTTAATTACTTAACATAATTAAGATGTTATCAGTGCATGCCATGCCTGCACTTCTTATCATTGATATTCGTTGATAGAAACAACAATAAACAAGATATAGTCCGTAGTGTAAATATTGCGGTGTCTAGATAACATCGTCGAATTTGATCGTTTCGATTTGAATATTGTTTATATTATTTAACTGGATTATTTTGTGTAAACATGCGAAAGGTCCAAGTAATAATATAAATAATATATTTTATTACAACGGTGTTTCTTGTAAGCATGAAGATTCTACGTGGTGTCTTTATTCTAATTGAAAGTATAAGATTTTCGATTTCATAGAGCTCTTAGACTCTCATAGAATGCTCAGCCTAAACAAGTGGATCCGCCTAGAAGTATGAAATTCTGTTAAGGAAATTTTTATTGAACGTTAGGATTTTTTAAAGGAATTAAATAGGGTCAAGAATAAGAACCCTGAAGTGTTCCCGATGAGAAGTTTGATCAGGGAGACGGTTTGTTTATCTAACAAAATAAAAATCAATTGCCAAAAGTACATCACTTAGAACAGCTGCATCTAGTTGTCTAAATATTTCTTGTTGTTTTTGTAACTCAATGTAAAAAGTGAAATGTGAAATGTAAAAAGATGGGTTAAAAAATCTCCATATAAAAACAAGTGAGTTAGGCAGAACCGAACAGAATATTCTAAAATATTGATAGAATTAACGTTTAGTTGGACTTTATTATCTCTTTATGTGGTCGTACTCTAAAGTAAGGTCGTCGTTCGTCGGAGTGAACAGATAGTAATAAATAAAAAAATAAATTACATATCTGTTAAAATTAAATATATGAATTTATTCTTTTAAATGTAATCAAAATTGGAAAAAAAATTTAAGACGAACGGCTTGAGATTCATCTGCAAAACTAAATTTAATTGAAATCGTAATTTATGCAAATCGAGTCGGCCAAGATAACTTCATATTCCCGCTGGAATGTAATACCGGATACGCTCGATAATTGCCAGTCGATCCGAGTAGTGAACTATCCGGCACTGTATTTACATTAGAGTTTAACACTAGACGAAATACGAAATCCACTGACCTGGAATCTGATATGTTTAATGTACTCTGTTAGAAGAAAAATAAAATTATCTCCGTTATGTATGTAAGATTATCTACGAGGACTCATGCTAATATATTTAGATGTCACATTTAGGAACTAGGTTTCAAAAATTGCAATTTATCTGAACTTTAATTAAAATCGAATCTTCATTAAGCAATCTTAGCACCACGGCAGTATATTTTTTAGCGTCTAATATTTTAGTCAACTTCCTCAGTCGTTGTGGTCTAGTGGTATATTGGGTAGAATATCATTCTGATGTGCGTAGTTTCGAACTCTGGTATGCATCAACGAATTTTTCAAAATTCGCATTTATTTCGATGGGCTGTCGTGGTGATTAAGCCTATACCTTTTCTCGGGAAGAGGTCCATGGCCCTGACTGAGTTCTTACAGGCTAATGATGATGATTATCCTCAAGGAAGCGATTTATACCAAAACATCTACTAGGCATGCTACGGCTACTACATTTCAGAAAAATAACTAAATGAGAAAATACACTAAATGTTTTTCAAATTTCACAAGAGTTATATTATTCTGTACGATAGCCGTAAAAGATGTTTAATTTAAAAACAAATAATTGGATAATGATTGTATGAATTAAGCATTAGCTTTGGATAACATAACATAATACCGCCTAATTGATTACAAGGCTATGCAACCACCGCTCACTATTGATGCTCTCCTAATCACAATCCATTAGCGGAAAACAGAATTCTAAATCATGAACAGCAATTATGCCAACGAATAAACGATTTTCTGAAATACTGCCTTTCTATAAATTCCTATATTTTCTATAATTTATAATGTAAATTAATATTCATTTATCTCACGAGATTTTTTTTATATATCTAAATATAATATATTTATATTGTTTTCGGTATATATCGTACATACATATATTTCCCAGATAAATATATCATACGATTTATCATTAATACTTATAGACATAGTAAAACAAATCTCCATAAATTGCAATTTTATTTCATTTCCACCGATTTATATAAAACGTTGTAGTTGGAGAGTATATATTATTTAGCAAATAATTTATCAAAACAATTTACAATATCTTATATATTTCTAGAAATCATGGAAAATATAATAAGGAGTCGATAATAACTACTGCACAAAAACTTGTACGCAAACCTCAAATTATATCAGGTAAAATACCTTCAACAAACAAAACAACATCGTAGGGTCAAATAACGCAAAATTATGAATAAACACTGAAAATGACTACTACACAAAAGATAAAAATTGTACTAAAAACTCAACAAACATCCTTTTAACAGAAATATATAACTGTCATTTCTATCTACACAATAAAGTAAAAACACTGCCCGTCTGTTATTTTTGAATTAAATACACGTTACATACTTTTGCCATTAGCAAATTGGTTATAGAGATCTTATCTAACGTTAAATTGTCTCTCTGTCCGTCCGTACGCTATTACACATGATTTAATTTAAAAAAATGTGAATGCTATTAATTTTAAATTAACATAGGCTTTTCGTAATGTTACTTTTAGTTGTGTTTTAGTAATGTTTAGATGATATAACAAATTATAATCGTCTAATACTCTTACTATGGCACTCAAAAGATGATTTGTTTTATTTTATTTCTTTTAAATGTGCAAATCACTGACACTGCCGGAAAAAATGTAAAAATGTTTTTTATTAATTTAAGTAATGTTTAGATGATATAACAAATTATAATTGTCTAATATTCTTACTAGGGAACTCAAAAGATGATTTATTTTATTTTAATTCTTTTAAATGTACAAATCACCGACACTGCCGGAGAAAAATTAAAAATGCTTTTTACACATTACAATGTATCGTTTGAGGAAACTATAGGTTATCTATACGCTATAGTATAATGGGCTACAAGTGCTTTAAAAGCGTAGTAAATTGTGTAATACTTTTACTATAGAACTGACCAGAAGATTTGTTTTTTTTTTTAAATTCTTTTAAATATGCAAATCACCGAAACTACCGCACAAATTTTAAAAATTGTTTTTTATACAGTGTATTTTTTTTTAGACTATAGTTTACCTAAAATTACGCTATAGTGTAATGTGGTTTAAGAGTATAGTAATATTTATTCAAAATGTGGGCAAGAAGGTAGACTAAGCGAGAATGTAGTAATAGTCCAAGCGAGTCTTTTGGGGAGACTATAGTTTACCTAAAATTACGCTATAGTGTAAAGTGGTTTAAGAGTATAGTAATATTCATTCAAAATGTGGGCATGAAGGTAGACTAAGCGAGAATGTAGTTATAGTCCAAGCGGGTTTTTTTTTTCGGACTGACTTCGCTATTGACCACGCAAGGTCTTATCAACTTTACCGGACTACAGTCCAAGCGGGTCTTTTGGGGAGACTATAGTTTACCTAAAATTACGCTATAGTGTAATGTGGTTTAAGAGTGTAGTCGATTCAAAACGTGGGCAAGAAAGTAGGCTACGCGAGAATGTAGTAATCGAATCGAATTCAAGCAGATCGAGTCTCAAAATGCGGAATTCCGGGAATTAAACCGAGTAAAACACCGAGGTATAGTTAGATTGTAAGCACAGGAAGGAGAAAATTCAATTCTAGACTCACTATGACGGAGCATCATAACCCATATAATGAAATTAGAATCCCGTCCGCCATGGCTCGGTACATACGTTCTATTGAAACTACGTTACAAAAAGTGAACATTTTTAAACATTTTAAATAGATAAATCGACGCGATATTGCTAAATAAATAAATGTTTTCTAAATTATTTTTTTATTACGCGTATTTTAATAAGAAAATACGCAACTGTAAGATGTAATCAAAGAATACTATAAGAAATTTTACGTGTAAATGAAGGTTGGAAAAAATAAATATTTAGTATTATAGTATTAGCGTCCACAATTTTATCTATGTTGTTTATTATAAGTTGCGGCGTTTCAGACATTTTCAACAATATCGGATAACAGGAGCGCATTGGCATTAATCCAAAGATTTACGATGTCAGAACTACTGGTGTCATATATTGTGGTCGTTTGTACGAAAATCTGTAATCGACAACGGGTTCAGTAGTTGTAAATAGGTCGCATTTATATGTACGTATTTTAAACAGGCTTTTGACCCCAAAACAGTACTGTGTACTTGAAATTTTATTACTGCTTCATTGTTAGTGGTAATTGTGTCTAATTGCATATATTTCTATCAATATAAAACATTATTAATGATCGTTTTTATGCCACATTCCACACTTTTTCAAACTAGGTCGCGGTTTAATCTAAAACTTGCCTATAGTAATTGCGAATCTATACTTTAGAGAATTTGATCCTTAAAGGACAGTGAGCAGCCTTCGCAGGGCACTTTCAAGCGAGATTCTTTAACGGCTTGCGATAGGAGTTGATTGGTAAAAACCGTCACGTAACGAAAAAGCGTTATATCACGTCGCGAGTTATAGTAGAATGAATACCGTAGTGTGACGGATGTTGATATATCTGAGATCGATAAACTCGAAAGTTAGAATTTGAAAGTTGGCACATCTAAGTATTTTTAATGGAAAAGATTTCTACGCTATATATTTTGTTATAACCCGCAACTAAATGGTGCTGTAACAAATCAAATTGTATACCATTCAACGGATTGCTATGATATTGGTATGCGTGGATATCTGATGACAGAGAATACAAAAATAATAATAAACGTTTGCGGTTTGTTAAAAAATAAGAAATAGAAATTACTCATGTACTAATTATGTTGTTCTCGGAATTATTCAAATTGACCTTCAATTTCAGTGTTGACTGAAAGTGTACAAATTATAAACAAACCGTTAATGTCGATGAATTACAAATGAATTTTCTTACAGTCTAATTATTTAGACAAATGATATTGGCAAGTGATGAAACATAATGAAGATTAGAATTGACCGTAATAAAATATTAGTGCATTTTTATATTGTTGTTGGCACAATTACCTGAACTGACGGAACACACATGACTCTGACAAGAATAATTGTATGATTCAGCTAGTAGATAGAGACATATTTACACTGTGAACGTTGTTAATCGTTTCCTGTGCAGATATTAACTAATTCTTTAACAATGTGCACATGGTAGGACATGATATTTGTATCGTCCAAACAAAGAGAGGCATATCTGCCGTTTTTTACTACATTTTATACATATTTGCCAATATTAAATCCATATAATAGTATATTAACTTTATATTAAACTCTGAACTATATTATGCGCAAGCCCGAACTTATGGCAATATAAAGAGTAGCCACAAAGATTGACGAGAACTGAACGTCTAAATCTTTGTTCATTTATGAGCTTCTATTCTCGAATTATACTTCACCATAAAACAAGTTAAACGCACTTCTCTAAAGACGCAGACTACAGACTTTTCGCCGATTTTTTTTTTATAATTATCTGTGCGACACTTGAAATCTGTCACACCTGATGTAAAGTGAAGACGAGGCCTTGAATATAACGCGTACACGCAGTAAATGCACATTCATTCTTCTTTTGAAGATTGCTACATCATATGCTTAACACACAATGGAAAAACAGACGCAGGCAGCGCATTCCACTCCCTCGCGGATCGCATAATAAATGACGAAGCGAAGCACTTCGTCCGGATGAAGGGTATGTCAACCGCGAATTAATGGACGTCTGTACGGCGTCTGGTAGTCCTAAGATGAAATGGAGACGGTGGTATTAGTTGGTGCAAATCTTGTGCACATTCCCCAAAGTGTAGCCGATAAAATACCACAAGACAGGCGACTCTACGTCGATATTCAAGTGGTTGCAGTTTGACTGTTATCAGTGGGTCGTTACCGACAAGTATTCGAGCTCTGTGATCGACGGAGTCTAGCAAGGCCAACTGGTATTTGGCAGACCCGTACCAAAGGTGGCAGTAATACTCCACACACGGCCTTATCTGCGACTTATACAGATTAAGAAGTTACTCCGGCGTAAAGTATCGCCTCACCCTGAAAAGTACCCCAAATTTTTTTGCAGCCATTTTAGCCTTAGCCTCAATAGAACGTCCATAGTTGAGCTTGGCGTTTAAATTTATTCCAAGGAGCTCGAGTTTATCGGCAACGGGTATGGGTACACCCTGGAGAGTTGGTTTAAGATAGAATGGGCTACGTTTCATGGAGAACAGACATGCCTGAGTTTTTGTAGCATTAAACCCAACAAGGTTTGCATCACCCCAGTCAGATACAACTTTAAGTGCCGCGTTCATGCGGTTGATCATATCTTCTCTCAGACTATCAGTTACTTTCCCGTCAACACGAGGTCCCGATATGTAACTTTCTGTAACGGTGCTATCGTCTGCGTACCCGAGGGTACCGATTTGTTAAAATCACTCTTTTGGCGGCTAAATTTTGTCCGACTAGATACCACCGCCGTACACAAAGTATAAAATCCGACATACCAGCAGGCTTGGGCATGTCGCCGATGTGTATCTATTATCCAGTATTCATACAGGATGGTAGGGTACCTGTATTACCGTAGACGCCGTCCGCCCGGTCCTGCTGGAATGGATTGGGAGAGGTTGGGGTTCCCTGGCGTTCCGACTGGTGCAGATGCTCACCGGACACGGCTGTTTTGGGTGGTACCTGCACCGGGTCGCTCTCAGGGAGCCGACCGCTGCATGCCATGAGTGCGGCGCTGACGAGGACACCGCGCAGTACACTCTTTCTGAGTGTGTGTCCAACCGTCTAGGAGGAGTTCAGTCACGTACACACGGACAGAAGGATTATATATATAAAGATAAATGTGCATGAAATGCTTAATGTGCTTGGAACTAACGTATCTAAGTTGATAATTATTTATACTGTATCCGTCTAAATTGCTTTCGAAATGTACGTTTCCATTTTTAGAACATATGATGACTATAGTGGGATATCCTTAAAAGATACATATATGCCTTATTCACAGAGTTCTTTGTGGATCTATAAAAGGGAAATATCTCAACATACATTGTTTTGTTATATCTCAAAAGCTCTCTATTATGTAGCGTTTTCGATAAAAGCCAGGTGGTTTGACATTTTCCAAAGATTGCAACAACTATCGTTGTATTTCAATCGATTTATACAAAACCTTGACAAATTATATACCAAAACCTTCCTCATTAATCACTTTATCGACTGATGTAAACAGTATAAGTTTTTGAGGTTATGGCGAACAAGCAGACGTGACAGAGGAATTTGTTTTACAATATATAGTGATATTGATAAGATAACAAGGCAATTGTTTTTGTACCGTTTATAAATACTCGTTGCCGTGGTCTCAGAACACATGGATGCCCTAATTAAAAGGATGCGTTAGGGATTCATGAGACGTGTTTTACGATCTGCCAAACATCATCACTGTGCGGGAACCCTAGCACATAAAATTCGTTAAAATCTACTGAAATAATACTCTGATACACATTAAAAACTATTTCAAAGCCGTAAGCATTTGATTATCAAAGAATACCTATATGACTTTGCTTTATACCGCTTGATTTATTCTATATTAAAGAATGGATACAAATGTTGATCAGCACGTTTTTAGTAAAAAACCTAATCATTCGTCTTTATTCGCTTAGTCGCAAATGTAGAGAATAAAATTAAACTTGATTTTAATTTCAAAGCGATGACGGCTGATGGTGGTTATTACGCTGATTTGAGTATAAATCCTACTAAGACTACAGCTTTCGGTGGAAAAGAACATCGTGATGATAGAATAAGGTATTTTCCATTGCCTGCCTGGTTATATCAAGTTACAAATGTGTTGATAAACACCCAAAGGCTTACTCCTGCAGTTGAATTTTTTTAAATCGTTGAACGTTTGTTTATGTAGCCGAGGTAGTAGCACCCTCTCACAGAAAACCGACGTGAAGTAACAGTGCTTGCATTGTTGCGTTTCGTTCAGTCAGTGAGAGCATCGGAGGCCCTCCTGCCCTGTCCTTCCCCCTTCCCTTACACGTCCTCACCCCTAAGACAGGTTGGCAACGCACTTGCGACTCCCTGGTGTTGCAAGTGTATATGGATGGTGGTGATCCTATCCATCAGGATCCACATCAGGTGACCTACCTGTCCGTTTGCCTCCTATGATATAAAAAAAAATTAAGTTTAGACTCTTTTAGACTCATTAGGCAACTGTATCATCCCGTAATGTAAGTTATGATTGTTTTCAAATGCTAAATCCATAAAAGAAAATAACAAAGGAATTTTAAGTAATTTGTTATGTCAAGTGATATCTTCTATATAGAGGTAAAGGTAAAATAGTGCAGCATTTTACGCTAAAACCAATTGGAGCGTAGCACCAATGTAGAATGTCCCAAAATCGGGGTTAACGTACGTATTATTTCACCTTCTACGTAAACGAAGTCGCGAGTTAATGTGAGCGTTAGCCCAAAGTGAGTATTCCACGCGGACATAGTCGCGGTCAGAGGCTAGTTATAAATAAAATAATTTTAAGAATAATTCGTTTTTTCTTAAAATCAACGAGTATGAAGTGGTTATAAGTATACATTCGTGATATTATACGCTTCTTACCTCTACAGTCAAATTACCCATATAAAATTGGAAATTTTGTTTGACCCATTAGAAAAAAAAATTGCTAGTAATATCTATGTATTAAACAGGTGAAGAATTTTTTTTTTAAATCGACCAATTTCGACCACTGGGTAATCACTAGCTGTAATAAACTGTATACGCTCGCGGAACCGCACGTGTTTATTAATATTTTTTGTAATTATTATTTCTCGGAACAAATAGTTGAATTACGAATACTGGTTATTTTGTCAATAAACTCTGTGTTGAAATATATACATACATCAATTTATCTACTGCCGGTTGAACAGCAAAAATATTGATGCGTTACAGCGACATCTAGTGACGGATTATTGTAACATGGATAGCATAAAAATCTCCACATAAACGTGTGCCAATTTTTACACTGACCGGTAAATCGATTTATATATAATAGATAAATAATATGGCACTATTAAAGCCTAAATACCGTTCAAAAATAGTAGTTCAGTGTGATTAATATACTCGTATTAAAATATCCACTGATATTTAATTGAAGACGAAACCACACGTAAAATCAACACGAACAAATATGATTGTTAACTTTGTAGACACATATGATTGGTCATATTTTATTACCTACATAATTATCGTTTTCATTGAAGTGAATTCAATATATTTTTGTATATTTTATATGCGGTTTACTGTGTGTAAAACATCAATTGATGGTTTATCATTTTTTTTCTATAATAGACCATTATGACATAGGTCTTGTGAGGTCATTTTTGAAGGTGGTAGAGCCACGCTGAAGCTATTACTGGTTTCAGTCGGCTCCTCGGGGTAGTACTACCTTCTCACAGAAACACCGATGTGAAGTAACAGTGCTTGCATTGTTGCGTTTCGTTCGGTCAGTGAGAACGCCGGAGGCCCACTTCCCTTCCCCATCCCCTCTCCCTCTCTTCCACCCCCCTTCCGCTAAACACAGGCTGGCAACGGACTTGCGACTCCTGTGGCGTTGCAAGTGTCTATGGACGGTGGTGATCACTTAACATCAGGCGACACCCACCTGTTCATTTGCATCCTATGATATAAAAAAAGAACACGATAAAACGACTAATAATATAGTAACTGTAAATATGATACCTCAATTGTTTTAACACGTATATATTCTTATAATATTTATCCCACCTCGATGAAACATATAAAAATTAATGCATTGTTTTCGGTGTATCACCAACTATTATAATAGTGGATCTATTACCACCAATAGGTGGCGCGCGTATCTTTCTATGAAATAAATGTATCTCATATAGTTATAAGTTTCATATTATAATTTTTAGTCCAAGAGCTCACTTTTTACGTAAACACACACACACACACATAAATATTGATTCTTACTTAAATCAATGTTCTTTTTAAACGGAGAAATATTAATAAAACAGTACACTTCACAATGTGTAAACAACGTGTTCGAAATTTAAACACAAATCCGATCTGTCTCACGCGTGTGATACACCCTCCTAAAGTGTCTTCACCACAGCTAATAAAAATGTCCGCTGTCTGTAAATAAATAGGTCATCGAACAGTAAGCTCTCAGTAGCGATGATTGCACATATCCTGTGGTGATTTCAACTACTTAACACTTCTGATTGACCGTGAGAACTGTACTTCTTTTATTTAAAACGATTTAGCAGTACATAGGTTTTTCATACGTAGGTTTTAGCATTACCACAATATCACCCAATATGAAATGATAATGTGAACGCTAAGCCAGACATGCTAAGCCTAGACGAGGACTGGATATTAAGTACAGCCGACATAAAATTCCTTTCAGAATCAAAATCAAAAATGCTTCATTCAAATTAAGCCTAAAGAATGTGCTTATGAACATCAAAGCACCACCTCCTCGGTAAACAACCCAGTCATCGAGAAGATCCAGCAAGAAACTCGATCTGATTTACTTTTGCATTATACATATTTTTAGAAACGTAGTTACATATGTTTTTGTTGGATGCACAGAGATAGGCGCCATTTTCAGACGTCACGACCGTTCACCTATTGATCCCCCCTATAATAGCCTTTAGACATTAAAACCCGGTCGACATGGTGCTTGAATTCACTATCCGGTAAATCGGTAATATGCTTTGGAATTTTGTTATAAAACCTAACACTATTACCTAAAAAACGATTACTGGTTTTAATGAGCCTGAAACGGGGAATGACTAATTTATCATTGCTTCTAGTATTAAAATTATGTCGATCTTACTAAATTCTTTTACTAAGTGTTTGCGGACATATATTAGATTGTAAAGAATATTGCGACATATTTTCAATTTAAGATTGATAGTAAGCTAGATAGAAATAAGGTAAAAGTCTACTTACTACCAGTTATGTTTAGTGATTTGTATTTTAATTATGCATTTATTAGGTTATCGCCTTTGTTGTCCCCGTAAAGGCTGATTTTTCAAGAACGGTAAATAATTAATTCCTTTTTTTTCGTAAACATAGCATTTTTGATATCTTATAACTCAAGAGACTCTTATTTTGTCTTCGGTTCTCAGCCCTTAAAAACTTTACTACGCGTTTAAGTTATAAAAGAAATTTAAATAGAATAATGAAGATTTAAAACTAAAATATTAGTTCGACAGAAATTACATGTTGATAATGACGTAATGATTGGTTAATTTATGACCTCTATTTTATTGGAGTAAGCTTGCTCGTTGAATAATAGTAGTGTGAATGGAAAACATATTATTCCTTTTACCTGCTTTTTATTACTATGCTATTTTGAACTAGTTCTCTATTTTTATATAATCCTGTACCACTTTACACCACATAATTATAGTTTAAGACGCTTTTTGACAATTGCTTGATTTATCTTATATATTTTAGCATTCGATCTTTTTATATACGATACTAGCCAAACGGCCTGGTTTCGTTCAGGTTCAATAAAATTATTAAAGAGGTATTATCACATCAAGTGATGTACTAGATAGATAGACGAACACAAGTATTATTCGATAAATTTTTGATACTTTAATATTTACAATTCGTTACACAAACAATTTTTGTAAAGTAAAAACTCTTATGAAAGGGCTTTGCAATTCTGATCCGCATCATTTTTATGTGACGAAAGTGACAGCGGTAAACACTGCGTAGAATAGGTAATATAGGTAAGATAAAAAGAGAAAAACTAACATATATTGGCGGTAATGAAAAAAAAATGTTAAGGGGTCCATGAACCCCCGGTTGGAACGAAGTTCCTTTCCCTTTTTCGTAGACGTTTACTATAGAGCAAGTATAATTTACATTATAAAATATCAAGTTGATAGAGTTAAATTGTAAACTAAACGATGAAATATATTTATGACATAAATAATAACAAATTAAACACTGAATGATCTGGGATAGTCAAGTTAATAAAAGTTAACAATAGGTAATCCTTGAGTTGGTTTGCTATTGAAATGAACATTTTATGTATGTATATATTATATACACTCTCTCTTTCTCTTTTTCTCTGTCACGACACCTAACCTACTGCACATAGACTCCGAAAATGGAAAATACGTAAAAATAAAATTTAGTAAACATCTTTACCACTTACTTTTTTTTTTTATGTCATAGGTGGCAAACGAACAAGTGGGTCACCTGCTGTTAAGTGATCACCACCGTCCATGGACACTAACAACACCAGAGGAGTCGCAAGTGCGTTGCCATCTTTTGGAGGGAAGGGTTAGGGGAGGGAAAGGGAGAGGGGAGGGGAGGGGCGGTGGGTCTCCGGCGCTCTCACTGACCGAACGAAACGCAACAATGCAAGCACTGTTACTTCACGTCGGTTTTCTATGAGAGGGTGGTACTACCCCAGGCGAGCCGACCCATTCATGCTGAAACCAATAATAGTTTCAGCGTGGCTCTACCACCATCATAAAAAAACATACATAATAATACATAAAAAAACTTTATCGTAATTATTAACTTTTTCACACTCTATTGTATTGAAGAAAAATATAAATATGAAAAAGATATGAGCATCAGGTCAACACGTCAACTGTCACTTGCATGTAACTATTCGTCTAAGAGCTAGCAACGGTTTCGAGAGCGAATTTGAATAAGCCAGTTTTTTATATATCATTATCTTCTTCCGAACAACATGCGGGCTACCTGGCTGCCGGTAAGCGTTACATTTCTTAGTGCATATCGCACCTTAACAGGCAGAAATATTGATTTTTAAATAATTTTAGATTGTTTTGTTTTTCACTAAATTTGAAACGCTACTAAACATGAAATTGTTATTGCCAGACATTTTTATTATTAACAATAATGTGTCCGATGTTATTTATTGTAAATTAAAAAAGTATGTTCAAACCATGTTAAGATAGCTGTGATTTTAATATTATTTTATTTAGATATGAAAGAGGGTAAAATAAAAATGATATGTATGGAATAACTTATATATAGCTATAGTTTAGCGCAACACTGGCTGTATTATAAAGATAGTGATAATTGTTACACCGTCTGTTATAGACGCATATATTCAAAATGGCGTCAATCCCAAGTCCTATGTTTATCGTTGTTTTTCATTGTTTACGGTGAAATCAGAATATCATAATGGTTAATAAAATGAAATATGTTCTTTGCAATGGAAAAAACAAAATGGTTTGAAATGAATTATATTTACTTATAAAGAATATCATCGGGAACTTTATTGTCAATAACAAAATTTCCTGGCAGTGACAAAGTCATATTTTTAAGAACGTTTAAAAATACAGTTTATCTAAAATTATTTAAAAATTAATATTTTACCTGTAAAGGTGTAGATGCGCATTAATAAACACAACGTTTACCGGCAACCAGGTATCTTAAACTTTGTTTGGAAAAGCATAAAAAAAGATATATTAAAGAACCAGCTTTTCTAACATTTTTGTTCTTCCAAAGTTGCGGGCCATTGTACTAAGGTGTCGCAAAAAACTCTTTTTACACTTTTTTCGGTCTAGCTCCCATCCGCTCCAAGCGTGTAACTTGCAATAAGGAACTTCGTTCCAGTATAGCTTAAATTTATAGCTAATCTGTCTGTTATATATAATACAAAGAAAATTTAACAAAATCCGTCAAGATTTCCACTAACTACAAATTTTTGACTTTCTTCCGTTATTCTGGAAAACCCCTTGCGTTTTATGAGACAAAAAGTATCCTAAATGTAACCTTGTAATATTAGTAATCACTGTGCTAAGTTTCTTCAAAATCGGTTCAGTATTTTCAGAGTGATGCGTGTTTACAGGGGCAGACAGACATAAAAATTGTAAAAGGATTATTTTTGGCTTCTATATCGATAGTAAAGTTTACCCCGGATATAATTTACAAAAAATACTTAATGTACAGATTTGGCCTTGCTACAGTTTTATTATAGTATAGATATATAGATGTCTTAATAATTAGGTAAATATTTGTTTTTTTTTTATTATTATTTTATTGTAGCTCGGCAAAATGACTGCACTGTGCCTGATGGTAAGCACAATACAATCCAAAAATAATGGCGACCACCGAGTGACACACTATCCATCGCCGGTCGCCGCTGTCATGCCGGCCTGCGAAAGCCTGGATATGCACAGGCTGATCCCGAAACGCGACCCGCAGAAGCGAATCACTATGACGGGCTTTTTCACCATATACATGGTGGTTGCGATCCAGTCGGGTTGTAAAACCCTACCACCCCACTTTCGCCATTGCCTCGTCCGTTATTCAGCAGGGTGCACCACTTGCAGGTGAGGTTGGCTTGGAAGTTTTCGATGTTAGTCGACACCCCTTACAGACCCTTACCTTACCCCTTACAGTTAAATAATTAAAATTAAATAATGTGAATAAGTTTACATTGCGATAGCTATTAAAAGGTCAAACAAATTTAAAGTTGCCAGCTATTGTATAATTAATAGTGCACTGTTTTCCGGGTCACTGTACTATAATAATATATTTCATTTGGATTTATTCGTATATATTTTTTGACTATCCCTCATCCAGATCATTGCGGTCATTGTAGAATAAGTAATAATGTTACAAGTGTCCTGTGATAATTTCAGTGTTTTAACAAGATGGCGGCTCCCTTGTTAGAATTTTCCATGGAGTTTTTGCGGCATTAGAGAATTCATGCTCCGTGATATTATTTCCCATCCACTTGTGCATAATAACTTAATTATATTACGTAAAATTCCAGCGATATTACAGAATATAGAGTCAAATAACACAATATTATGAATAAAATATAAAATCCACTACATGACAGACTAATGTCCCGCCAAAAACTCAGATTTTTATATGAGACTTTTAATATAGAGAACAGATTATTAAAATAAATAAGACTTTTAAAAACAATTGTTTATACAAAAATAAATAATTAAGATCTGTGTGTGTGTGTGTCTTCCCTTTTTATTCGCTTTACATAAAAACGGCATGTTTATGAAATGTAATATTTTTTACAAAATTACTAGTTGCTCACTCCGGCTTTGCTCGAGTGTACTGACGAAGAAAATTAGATACAATGTTCCCTTTACATTAAGATCATGTAATTTAATAGAAGGGCAACTGAATAACTGAACCACAATCTGTCAATATTTTCGAAGATGTATCTACTATCTTCTATTTTATTTACTTATTTTTTATATGGAGATCTTTTATCTCCAATTTTTTCCAAACATTTTTTTTCTTACAAACCTTGTCCTGACAACTATAAATATAGTTAAAAAGGGTTAGCCAAATAAATTCAGTTGTTCTGAAGAGTTTTGTGCTTACATCCATTTAGCGACTGATACTTACTGACTGATTACTTACTATATATTTCGAAAAGAACTCTAAAATAGTCTGGGAAAAAATTGACACCCCTACTTTTATCCTACGAATTGGGTTACGATATAGTGATAAATTTAGCAATAACGTCTTGAAATATTTCGAATATATCACTTAGGCGTATATCGTACTACAATATACTATATAATATACAATATAATAATATATACTACAAATAAGCCATCCTACGTTGATATGCATTCCTAAAATTGGAACAAATATGCATAGCTAATATATTTATATAACATTTAAAAAGATTCGCGGTTTCGTAGTTCCTTTGTTGTCATAAAATGTAATAAACAGGCGAGACATATCGCTATTTATGGTAGACAGCGTCGTGCTAAGCTGACCTAATTTCTAAAGACTAACTTGTGCTCGTTCGAAGGCGCCCTAAAATCTTGCTACAATTGTAATACAATTTATGAAAATACCACAATGTTAATACCAAACGTTAAGAGTATAAGATTATGTTAACAACATTTTCATATTATATACAATGGATTTTTTATTACTATACATAATTATTTCTGAAATAGTACAAAATGATTCACGCATTTTCTTTTATTATGTCATAAGAGGCAAACGAACAGTCGGGTCACCTGATGTTAAGTAATCACCGCCATCAACACCAGGGGAGTCGCAAGTGCGTTACCAGCCTGTTTGAGGGGGAAGGGGGCTTACCCCCTTAGGGTAGAGGAAGTAGGGGAGAGGGGAAGGAGGTGGGCATCCGGCGCTCCCACTGACCGAACGAAACGCAACAACGCAAGCACTGTTAATTCACGTTGGATTAGGTTTGGATAAAGGCAAGATCGAATGCTCGAAAATTTTTATCTATCTTTTATCGTACTGTGAAGATGTGGTATCGTCTCCCAGCCAGTGTGTTCTCTTCTTGTTACGATATCGGGTGCTTTAATATTTGCAGGTTGGCATGATAGTGATGACTGTCGCTGTTACTTAACACCGACAGTCGTCCTTGTTTTTGGACTGTACCATACTTTCCAGCAGGTATTTTGTAGTATTTTTGCCGAACTACTATAAAAGGTATGCTATGTTACATGTTATGTAAAATTAGGTAATACCAGCGACTTTTTTTTTTCCTCGAACTGACTACGCTATTGATCTGGCAGGGTCTTCACCGGACTACTGATGATACCAGCGACTTCATCTACATTATCTATTATCTTAAAAATATTTATAGAAGAAAAAACATAGACCGAGTAAAAGTATACTTTGCTTACAAGACCTCTTTAGTCTTTGGCAGTGCTTACGAAAATATTAGTTCCATAAAACTTTAATAAATTTCTATTAAATGAATATATCGTGATAATTTTTATTTTAGATAAGGACCGAGGCTCTAAAATGTATTTTTTTAATGGAGATTTATTCAGTTTTATTCATTTCTATGTGATGTTCTCACAACGGCAGACCTACATAATTTTATTTATATTCAAAAAAATTGTAACATATTATTGGTAAATTTAATTCTATCGGTTTATATTCATAAGTAAGAACTTGTCTAGAACGTCATAACTTATAAAGAGTTAGTAATAAAGTCGTACTAAAAAAATCAAGTGGAAATGTAAGTATAGTGACATAAAAACAGTATAAATTAGTAAACGACATAAAAGCTATTTTTGTTCGAATATGCTTTGGAGGTCAAGAACACTAACTACAGTTATATTTTGCTTTCATTATTTTCTTTGTGTCTATATATAAACTAGCTTTTGTTCGCTGCTTCATTCGCGTTAATGTAGTTCTGCGATAGCGCTTTTTCTTCTAAATCGAATGTACTAACCCTATTTATTTCTTTGAGCCCATGAGAAGTGTATGTCAAATTCCATGACGACCTATTGAGTGTACAATATATTACACACTTAAGCGATGAAATTTGGTAAATGGCGAAATAGGTTTATATAGTTATTGTGCTGAAGTTCATGTCACTAAATGAAGATTTTTTTGTACACCATATAGTCTTCCCTACCAACGTCTATCCCCTTAGGGGTTAAATAAAAAAAGTTTTTTAGTCAGTCGCTATGCCACAAGAGAAAGTACTGTTCAAATTTCATGTTAAATGTTAGCTGCAGTAGTTTCAAAGTTAGACAACTTTACATATACGAAGAAAAAACAATTCAGTATCTTTTTATCCTCCGGTTCTCAAACAATTTAAATTTTTGCGTTTAGTGTTTCCAGTTTAACTGTGGATGAGCTTTAGTGTTGTAAGACATTTGGAAACAGTTACTATTTTCCCTTACCATAGACTATATTATACTTATTTCAATAAGATGATAATTAATCCAAAATCACGTATTTGTACACCATCACAATCGACATGAAGAACAAAATAAAAGAAACAGGGTGTGTCGTAAAGACAGACGATAGAAGTGAATTGTTTATCAAAGGGAAAATTTTTATTAAAAAAATACAACAAAAAGCCAACGTCACTTTGTTCTCAGGCGATCACCCATCCAAATACTGACCGCGCCCGACGTTGCTTAACTTCGGTGATCGGGCGGGAACCGGTGTTTTCAACACTCTACTCGACACAGTGTTTACCCTACCATCTTTCGTCACATCAAAAGATTGCCGATTAGAATTTCAAAGCCCTCCCATAAGAAGTATCACTTTAAAATAAAATTATATGTAATAACAAGCTCATACCAGATCGTATTTAAAAATAGTAGAGTCATGGAAGCAGTAGCACCCTAGAACCATCCACGAAATATTTTGCATCGAATGGTCATGATTCTATGTCAATACCTTGAATTGTTTTAACATGACCGAACCTCAAATTGACTGTGTTTTCATTATATAAATTATAGTGGTACAAATCTTGGTTTAAAAAACTCAATTATGTTCAGACTATTAAAAAAATGGTTGAATTTCCACCATTGGACTACCACTAGTATTAAATGGCTAATTATGAAGGATAAAGTATCAAACACTGTCCTATACTTCCAAGCTACGCATAGCTTGTATTTAATATCTAGGCATAGAACTGACATTCATAGATTTCACAGAATAATCAGTCATGTTTCAGAACCAAACTCGGGATTTCTCGCAACAATAAAGATTTATAGTGTTAGTTTGCATTCAAACGTGAGCATTTTTATGTTTTCGTACACTTTTTTTAGCACGAATATGAATATCTACTAACGTTTTTTTCATATTAAATTTGTATTCATTTTGTTCCTATTTTTTACCCGACTACGGCGAAGTCAAAAGGGAGGTTTATGATTTTAGCAGTAAATGCATGTTACATACATGTATGCATGTTTGTATTTATGTATGTACCTCCGTAGCGCCTAAACTATTTATCCGATTTTGATAACTAAGGTGTTAATCGATCATTTATTATAGCTCGGGTAACATACAGTATATTATAACCGTCTTGCTCAATAGTTACTCTTCAGGATAATTTTACATGCTAAAGTTTTATCGCTACGAAGCATTGAAATAAATTAGAAGTTACAAATCGTAGACTAATTACTATTGTTTTTAAATATATAGAAATAAATAAAATTAAAGTACCTGTTATTTGTCTGGAATAGTTTTTGATACGGTTGAACCTATTTCAATAGGATTTATGATAGCAGATAGAGAATATTTCAGTGCATTACATATGTTGTATAATTACGCAATTCCACTAGGGCTAAGCAGTAAAGATAAAATATAAGATAAATGTGAAAATGTTAAAGGTGTACTAGTAAAGTTGTCATTGTAAATTAAGTATTATAAAATAAACCACAGCCCACAATTAATTCACACATACATAACTTCCTTGAAACAGTCAACCCAGTTTGACGTAAACAATGTCGCAGAAACTAACTAGTCTTCCGATTAAGTTTTAGCGAGTTACTATAATAATTTATTGTGACGTGACTTAATCACACAGAATATATGTAGTTAGTGATAACTTTAGACATTGCGATATCGAATTGAAAGAATATAGTACAGTTACATTTTTAAGATCGTCCTCATAATATTATTTTTATAAAGAAACTTTACGTATTTTTTCAAGCCGTTGCATGACTTCATCGCGCTAATTGCAAATTTGTTGTTAACCATTTTCTTATTGGGCTCGACGGTGAGCTTACTCAGAGGGTTCTTAAAAGGCCGTATCAATTACAAATTAACTTAACCCCAGTAGAAGCAACTCTGTGATGTTTTTTGATTGGTACTAAAATAGCTACACCGTACCTTATTAATTAAAAAAAATATGATGACAGCAAAGATGAGGCGAATCTTCAAAAGTACTATTATATAGCACATCGATAATCATTAATGTACTATGTTTTAAATATTACTTATTTATGAGACCACTACATATATTTCTCTCGATATATTAGCTTAGTTTTATAAAATGACTATTGAAGTTACTTTTGGAAAAAATGTTTTCTCTTTGAAAACGTCTATTCTATCACAAGTACATTATAGTATAAGTAATTAATAAACATCATTCTAAATAATCATTACATAGTATAAAACAAAGTCCCCTACTACATCTGTCTGTCTGTCTGTTCGCGATAAACTCCAAAACTACTGAACGGATTTTCTTGCAGTTTTCACCAGTAGATAAAGTGATTCATGAGGAAGCTTTTGGTATATAAATTGTCAAGGATCTTTTTATAATCAAGGCGGGACAACGTTTGCCGAGCCTGCTAGTTTATTATAAATATGATTAATAATGTCTTTGCTATTATTTTATTATAACGTTGCCTTAAAAGGTTCAATGTAATCGCTCGTACCAGATATTTTTATTAAAATAAAATAACCCCGTCAAAATACAATTAAGTAAGTCATCATTTAATTATAGCGATTTGTATAATATCCTGAAATTCGTGAAGAAGTTCGTGTGTAAACAAATTTCACAATTTTATTACTGCAAAATGTGTGCAAATTGAAGCGGAGAACAATCTTACTATGTGTTAATTTAAGTTAACATTGTGGCCTTACATAGTTCGTTAGCCAACTTACGAGGTATACCTTAATGCTAGTTTAATATTTCACACATATTCCTATTACATATTCTATGCAATTAGTTGTCACACAGCTAAGTACCGTAGTTCTAGGTATATTGTTATAAGAATCGATAGGACTTCCTCGCCCATTAGACTTCAAGCTTTTCATGATTAATTTTTAGTAAATTTCTACATTCATTTTACAGTTATCAGTAGATTTAAGTGAAAATGAATATTATTTAAAAATATATATTTAGCGATACTTTACTAAATAAAATGACATACCTACAATAAAATTAGTAAAATGATTTTTTTTATAAATGTTTCGCGAAAGATACTTTATATTTCTGTAGACAATAGAACATAAATAAAGTATACTTTATTTTTCATATACTAAGACAAATAACATTGACTTAGGCAATACAAAACACCTACGCGGAGTTTCTCGTAAAGATAGGACGCCACGAAGCCTTACAATATAATACTCACCAGACTTAAGGGCATGGGCGCGGCGCGGCGCTCAATCAGCGCATTCCTTTGCCTAAATAATGCCACGAAAATATAGTATGACTTCAAATTATGTCGGTGTAATATCAATAACTCCACGGTATAATTATAAAAAGACTAGGAATTCAATGACCCGCCAGCGCCACTGTTGCTAGGAGCAAATCAGTCGTCAACCGATCATGTAGGTTATATGAATGAAACCTACACATTTTCATGTCATAGCGATCGCGACACTCGTCACCGATATGACTATTATGTATGTAGTATGTATATTTATTTATATTTGGTTCGTTATTTTAAAAAACACGAATTGCATACTTTTTGAATTGAAAAATGAAATTTATAACATTTGGCACGGCAGTAAAGAGGTAGTGTGAGTTTTGACATGTAAGTGTTATGCGGTGCGGACCGCAGACAGTTGTGGTTAAGGTCGGGGAAACCCTGAGCTCGACTCCCGCGCGAATCCAGGCTCCGCTGACGTCAGCGTCAGTACGGCGCCGAGTGACGGTGCCCACCACCGGCCTGCCAATTATTATTTTATGTTCACGAACGGCGCGAAACAAAAGGCGGCGACGGAGACGGCGGGGAGCGGGCGGAAAGCGCTCGCCGCAGGAGCGACCCCCGGCGCCATCTAGTGAGACGTTCGAAAACCACTCGCGCCTACTTCTTTCAGCCTGCGGACGATCGAACTTAGAAGATACCTAGTTGACTGACCCTCACTGGGCAATGGACCGTAGGAACACTGTCACTAAAAGAACGAATGGGAATAACGGATAACGAAAGTCGGCGAAAGACGACGGTCTCAGTTCACGTGATGGTATCACTGGGATGCGTACCGTCGTCAGAGCGTGGCTGCGTGTGGTGGTGGCGGTCGGGTAGGCCATGCTGTCAGGCGGCGCGGGAGAGGCGCGGGCCGGGCATGGCGGGATTCTGCTCGACACTGCGGTGCGGGCGTCCGCGGCGCGTTCTGCACGCCACTGACCCGCGCACCGCCCGCGCTCGCCATCGTCGCGTCGCTGCCGCCGGTGCGCGCGCACGCCCGCACCGCGCACAGTCCGCACCGCGCCTTTGAGGCTTCGGCCTCCAGCCTGCAACCGCGTGCACTGGCACCACACACCGCCCACGCAACACAACACAACACACGCTATATATCGATTCATAAATTCAATTTGAAAGGTCGCCACAATGAAACTTAATGAAAATTAGTTTAAATGATTATTTTAATTTCATATTCAACCTCATGCTTAGTTATAATTAATATTTGAATATCCTTATTACCACAGTGTAAATTGATGTTTTGTTAACCAGCTGAGTAACCTTGCGTATAAAGCATATACCTACATGTATTATGATAATGATTTGAAGGTTCGGATAGAGTTTTCCGATAACAGAATTCATTGAAAAATAACGTTGATAATAAACAAAAGATAACGTTCCCTACAACAATATAATGCACTCATACAATGATGATAAGCTGAGATTATATCAATTGCAAACTTTGTCCCTTATCAATAATAAACTCAGAACTTAATGTTTTGTGACCATATGCGCGATAATTTTATATTTCAGAACTTTATGTAAATTCTACATCTGTGGTATAAACTTGTGTCGTGTATTGAACCAGTAACATTGTCTATTATTAACGAAGACATTTTATGCAACGTTTACTTCAACCTGTACATAATGAATTTAAGTTACATATAATGGAATCAGTTTAAATCGGCTGTATCAAGTAAATACACATAAACCTCTGGAATAATTCATAGTATGATATCAATTTAGCGTTCTTGTCTTCGTGGAATTAACCACGTAATGTTTACGTTCCAACATAAGTTTATCGATATTTAAGTATTTTTATATCCATTATATAAGTATTTGTTTTAGGTAAACAACTAATTTAAATAAGTTAATAAACTATTCGTAACTATTATGTCCTAATAGTCGTTTAGTACAGGGGTTCCTAAACTTTAAAGATAACGGAACACCAACCTAATACCTTTTATTTTATAGACCCCCATATCAAATGATTATAAATCAACACAAATTTATATACGATTTTTTTAAAGAAATGTGTAATGTAATGTCATAAACATTATTCGCGCATTGTCTCCGGCTATGTGCGCTGCTGGGCAATACGTAGTCCAGGCTGAATGCTTGCTAACTACCTACCTATTTACATAAAAGTAACGAGTCCTTCTCATCACATATTTTGCGCTACAATAGTATTTGTAACAGTGTTATTATTTAATAGCTAATAATGAATAATTTTGGCGGAACCCTGATGACTATTCTAAGGAATCCCTAGGTTCCGCGCAAGCCAGTTTGGGAATCCCTGGTGTAGTGGACGAAATTAAATTGTTATTAATTTTGTTTAAGTTTGTATGTTATTGATGGTCTTTTGTTAATGAGTTTTTTTTTTAATTTTTATTATTATGCGATTTTTTTATTAGCTGCGATAGTGTCCAAATATGTAATTATACATACTTTTTTACTCCATTGAAATACGTATTATATACACCTTTTTTTATTGATAAACCCTATTCAGAGTGACTCAGATAGTCGTCACAGTCACAGATTAATATACATTTGACTTTTATAAGTTTTATTTTATTCAATCTATTTGTAACACATAACTTTTATCTTTCTGCACTCCTTTCCCTTGAACTTTAACTGTATACATATATGAGTGCGTGTAATTTTAAGTACATAAACGTATACATCGTTCTTTAATCAAATATATATATATTAATACATAACAGTCTATTAAGAAACAAACGTAACCCAATAACAAATATAATATAATGCATAATCATTACATAGTATAAAACAAAGTCCTCTGCCAGGTCTGTATGTCTGTTCGCGATAAACTTAAAACTTACTGAATGGATTTTCATGCGGTTTTCACCAATAGATAAAGTGATTCATGAGGAAGGTTTAGGTATTTAATTTGTCAATGTTTTTTATATTATTAGGGCGGGGCAAAGTACACCCGGCCTACTAATAATAAATACATACAATGAATTAGTTTTAATAATATTCGAGTGACAAAAATGTTTACTGTGAATTGTTATCCTTAGGAGATAGGCATTTGCGATCCGGGAATTTTCTGTAGCCTCTTTTGAAAAATATAATTCCGTCGTACATTATTTTGACGTAGCTAAACGTCGTAAACTAACACTAGCATTGTAAGCGCCCGAAAACTATTTCTGGGATTTGATTGCCATATTTAATCTTACACGCCTTTTCTTTAACTACTTTTATTACAATTTCTACGTATCATATATAAAAATCTGTGAAATGTTTAGTAAAAAAAATATGGTCTATATAATATAATATGTATATGTAGGTCTATATAAAATAATATGGCATATAATAGTATGTTATGTAGTTTAGAACAATTAAAAGAATTATATATTAAGATTAAAATTGTAGGCGGTAGAGCCACGCTGAGCCTTTACTGGTTTTAGCATGAATGGGTCGGCTCACCCAGGGTAGTACCACCCTCTCACAGAAAACCGACGTGAAGTAACAGTGCTTGCATTGTTGCGTTTCGTTCGGCCAGTGAGAGCGCTGGAAACCCACCTTCCTTCCTCACTCCTCCATCCCCTATCTCACTCCCCTCCCCATCCTCCAACACAGGCTGACAACGCAGTTGCGACTCTCCTGGTGTTGCTAGTATCTATAGACGGCGGTGATCACTTAACATCAGGTAACCCACCTGGTCGTATGCCTCTTATCACATAAAAAAGAACACGGATAGGAAATCTCCTTTATACTATTCATAAATTCAAATTCAAGTAATTGGTATATTGAATCAGCATTTTGTTTACTTCGATGCATGCATTTATTACTGTATTTAACTTGTCAGAATCAACGCCGTTGTTAATAGGCCAGATTAATGTATGGCTAATTACTAGCGTAGTAATTAATATAGATTACCGTGTAACTACTGACATAGTGACTCATTTATGGCATCTCATTTCAGTATCAATTATTGTAAATTTATTTACTCGTTTACTTTCACCTTTAACGCACCTCATTACGACAGCTATCGTGCTTGTACTCCGGTGAAGTTGTTAAGGCTTTGATAGGCCAATAGCGTAGTCAGTTCGTAACTTGTAGTCCCGTGAGGTTGTTAAGGCCTTGATAGGCTAATAGCGTAGTCAGTTCGAAAAAAAAATACGACATCTATCACTACATATTATAAAACAAAGTCCTCCGCCGCGTCGAACTGTCTGGCTGTTCGCGATAAATTCAAAAGCGATTGAATGGATTTATGTGACTTTCATTATTAGATAGAGTGATCCATGAGGAAGGCTTAGGTATACGATTTGTCTAGATTTTTTGTTAATTGGTTGAAATATAACGATAATTGTTGGAAGTGTCGGAAAAAGTCAAGCCGTCTGGGAGCATTCGTCGAAAACGCCGCCTAATCCCTTTGACAACAAAACAATTAAGATGATAAACGACGCAGACGAAGTCGTGGGTATCAGTTAGTATAAAATAATCGAGAAGATTCGGTCCCGAAATATCATAGCTTACAATTTTTAAAATTAGTACCTACTCGTAGCTTTGTATACTCTATAATTACACAACTCGTAGCGCAGTGGTAAGAACTTACTACTAAGCCGAGAGGTTGCGTGTTCGCACCCCGCACGTGATTTACTATGTGATGTGCATAATTGTTAGTCCTGTTTTTTGCTGTTACTTATTTAGTTTTTTTTTTCAATTTTGTTGGCTTCGCACACGAACTTTTTGGAATTAGCAATATAAAGAGAGAGGGGGTCATTGCAATTCGATTCGATACGCTTCTCTTTACCTTGACATATTTTACGAGCATTATATAAAAGTCACCAAGATTTGCTAGTCATGATTTAGATGCAAGTCAGAGAGCTTTGTAGGTGGTAGAGCCACGCTGTAAGGACTGGTTGACTCGTCCGGGGTAGTACCACCCTCTCACGTAACTCAAGTAACAGTGCTTGCATAGTTGCCTTTCGTTCGGTCAGTGAGAGCGCCGGAGGCTCACCTCTCTTCTCTCTTTCACTTCCCCTACCCCTACCCCCTTCCCCATACACAGGCTGACAACACACTGGCGACTCCTCTAGTGTCGCTAGTGTCTATGGACGGTAGTGATCACTTAACATCAGGTGACCCATCTGTTCGTTTGCCTGTTTTTGATATAAAAAAAGAGTCGTGGTAATTTCATAGTCCGTTGAATGTCTTAAGATTAACAATAATATGCTTGATAAAATTATTGAACGATTTGATAGCAGCTTTATCTCTCTCAAGCCCAAAAGATGGCAAGGACATATACGAAGATTGTCAGCATTATATGCCCGAGCCTCTTCGTACATGTTTAGTTAAAATTACATAGTTTTAGTTTGGAATTTATCGGCTATGTGTAAAATTAACTCGTCCTTTTTATGAATACTAGTGATATAGGTATGGTCTAGTGGTCGAAATTCGACCATAATTCTTTAGTTTCCAAGTATCAATATTAAAGGAAAATAACTTTTTACAATTTTTTTCTTAATAACACTAATGCTTGTTAATATGTGTTAAATAAAATAAAGAAAAGCGGTTCAAGAAGAGAGGAGTAAGGTAGTCTTAACTGTTTCCTTTGTCTATTTATATATAGAAGAAGATTAAAAGCATTCGAAAATAAAACACATTGAATTAGACAGCATACAACCTAAAGCATAGACAAAATATCTTAATAGATATTTTTTAAATAAATGAAAACACTATTTGTAGTTGCCTTATTTAAGAAACTGCGGGTCCAATGTTGGCAATTTACCACTATTATTCTTGCCCTGGCAAAGAACTACCAAGCTTTCACGACCCAGTTGTATTCAGACGGAAAATGTATGCTGCATAAGTAGGTGAATTGGCGACATGTATTCGAACTCAATGGCTAAATTTGAACGTATAAATTTGAGTGAAAATATTAATATGAATTTTATTGAGTGCCACGAAACTGTGTATTTTTTAACATTGTATATTATTAAAAGAAAACGTTTCATCAAGGCTAAATTATGAGACCTTCAGTATCTGTAAAAAGGTAATTTTTTCACATGATATATCCTTAATAATATTATAAATGCGAGTTTATTTGTTTCTTATGCTTTCACGCCGTACCTACTCACCTGATAACGATGAAATTTTGTACACACGTCTGCTATCAAGAAAAGAACATTTTTATTTTTTATTTTAGTTTATATATTTTATTTTCATTTATTCAAAATGACTGCACTCTGCCTGATGGTAAGCACAGTACAGTCCAAAAACAATGGCGACCACCGAGTGACACACTATCCATCGCCGGTCGCCGCTGTCATGCCGGCCTGTGAAAAGCTAGATACGCATAGGCTGATCCCGAAACGCGACCCGCAGAAGTGAATCACTATGACGGGGTTTTTCGTCATATACATGGTGGTTGCGACCCAGTCAGGCTATAAAACCCTACCACCCCGCTTTCGCCATTGCCTCGTTCGTTATTCAGCAGGGTGCACCACGTGCAGGTGAGGTTGGCTTGGGTGTCTCATGATGTTCTTCAACACCGCTTACACCCTAAAAAATTCATATATCATCCGCAAAAGATATACTATTCCCGACACATCTAAAATAACGCCAGGGAAGCCGCAGGATTTGCGTTTAACGATACACAGAAAATGTGTGCCCTATCTGAATGAAAAGTAGATTATGTTTTTTTATTGTAATTTTGTTATTACTGAATTGTCCTATAATAATTCATTGTATCCGTAGATGGCTATGACAATAGTATTCTAATATTAAATACGAGCAAACACATGTGATTTTGTACGTAATTATAATATAGAAAACAGTACGGGCTAAATATATCATTCAGAAATATTGTAGCTTCATATTAGTGAATGAAATTTCAGAATCGAATTTGAAGTTTTGAAGGTTTCCCGGAACACACAAACAAACTTTACTACTTTTAAATAAAGTCATATACAATCATATAATAAACGTCATACACAGTTCAGAGTATTCGCAGAACTTTTAAATTCAGTTTACGTCGAATTTTAAAAGAAGTGACAGCTTATAAAGTTAGTGGAAGTATACACAAACACGATTTAGAATATTGTTAATAGATACAAAGTTATAGGAATAAAACGATATCGATTATAGTATTTCTGTGCCTTCATACCTATTTTTTTTTAATGTAAAAGATTTTTGTGTGTCCCTAATTATACTTCAAAAAGTAATTTGGTCCGTTTTCATTTTTTTACCTCAAATCTTGTTTATTTTATAAAGAATTTAAAACTATACTAGCGGGCCGGGCGGACGTTGTTCTGCTTTGATAATTTAAAAAAAAACTAAAATTCAACCGCAGCGCCACCTGACGGTTCCAATTGTGAATCTAAATTCACTGGTTCAGCCGTTTAGGAGGAGTTCAGTGACATACACACTTACAGAAGAAATTTATATATAAAGAAGATAAGCAGTAACGTATATATACAAATTAAAACGTTTGTTGTCTAACCGTTCTATACTCTAAAACGGCTGAATCTATTTTAAAAAGACTTTTACTGGAGACGGCAAAGTTGTCACGGCATTATTTAAGCTACATATAATTACCGTTTTCATAAAGAATAGTATTAAAATTGCAATAAAATACCAGCAATTATTATTCACGCAAGAACCATGAATAATCAAAACCATTTTCATTTTCATGATATCGACAACGACTGATAGATACATAATAAATTATTTAAAATATCATACTGCTAACCAGTGTACATTTTTTTTAAATGAACTTCCATTAATATTATACGCTTCGTGTTCTTTGTCCGCGTAGGCCGGCTATCGGGCTGTTTTTATTATTTCTCCTCACTGTAGCTGTCTTAGTACTGTGGTGAATGTTCGTATGTATACAGCTGGCACTCTGAAGCACTGTAAGTTTTCTTTTTAACCCAGTTTATGCGCCTCGGTAGTGTTTATTGTTGAATATACGACCGATACGTTCGTATTATAAGTAATATATACCTTCATTATAGAAGGTTATCAGTTTTAAAGGTTTACAATTTGATACCTTATTCTATATTTATCTGTAGGTATATATTTAAATAAATAATTTATATAATGAAAACATAGTTCTTTAGAGGTTCAATCATATCAAAACTATTGAACATATCGGCATAGTATCACTTTGAATATACTGAATTTTAATAGACGGTTCTAGACTTATATTTGGATTCTAATGACCCTATGCAATATTTTCATTAAAAGTTTATTTAGAGTACAGCGAATCTGGAGATATCAACTAGTATACATATATATCTTTATAAATAAATTTCTTCTGTACGTGTGTATGTCATTGAACTCCTCCTAAACGGCTGGACCGATTTTGATGAGATTTTGTGTGCGTGTACCAGTGGATCCGAGAATGGTTTAGATTAACAATTGGACCTAGGAGGTGGCGCTGCTGTTGGCTTTTAGGATTATTTTTAAATTATCAAAGCAGGACAACGTTCTCAGGGATCGCTAGTATAGGTATATTTTTTTTTACACATATAAATAACAGTAATTCATGATTTCGTTCAAATTTAAATTATATTATGTTTATATTATATATATTTGTATCGATATTATTTAGGTTGTTAGTTCAATTTACTTTGATCTTACTATGACAGGTTATGATTATACAATTCGATTTCAACGTTTAGTGAATAAGAATTACATATTCGACTAATTCGATTTTTAAATACGACCATGAGGAATATCTCAATCTACAAAGCATTTTAGTGAAAACTCTCACCTCTGTATTTCTCCAGTACAATGTGGACTTTTCTTTTTTATATCACACGTTAAGCGAACTCTCAAAACTAATGTTCAAGTAAGGGCACTGACCTAGAACATAGAACTAGTTAATAAAACGAATATCAGATGGCATGATCGTGTTCTGATACGATATCTTCAGTTTATGAATTATTTTAGTGTTACCTGTAAAGAGTGTTCAAAAATATCTCAAACATTCAACTTGAACACGATACGATATAAAAAATGGCGATAACTGGTTGGTAGCATATTGACTGGTTTTATTTTAAAAATACTATATAGGTAGTGTAACCTCAGCCGTAGTGAATAATTTTTACCTGACCGATTACAAGATAAAGCATAACTAATTAGTAACTTTCGCCATACTTAAAAATCGATTAACTGGGGTGACAAAATCTTGTGGTTCGCACTAACATGAATCCATTTATATAAAATACTATTATTTCGTGAAATTAACGTTATTGTTTAATAGATGATTCTCTTCCGCTTCGTTGAGCATTAAAAATGAAAAGGAGTCAATCGGATCTAAACCATATAACTATCTACGAAAAATTCCACATCGAACGGTCATAGTCCTATGCCGATAAGTTTAGTAGGTTGACGTGTGTGAGTGTTAAAAGGACTGTATTTCCATTATGTTATTATTAATTGTTTGAGTAATAACATTTTTTTTTAATTGTAGCACGACAAAGTGACTGCACTATGCCTGATGGTAAACACAGTACAGTCCAAAAACAATGGCGACCGCCGAGTGACCCACTATCCATCGCCGGTCGCCGCTGTCATGCCGGCCTGCGAATAGCTGGATATGCACAGGCTGATCCCGAAACGCGACCCGCAGAAGCGAATCACTATGACGGGCTTTTTCGCCATATACATGGTGGTTGCGACCCAGTCAGGCTGTAATACCCTACCACCCTGCTTTCGCCATTGCCTCGTTCGTTATTCAGCAGAGTGCACCACGTACAGGTGAGGTTGGCTTGGGTGTCTCAAGTTTTATGATGTTATTACCCCTTACACCCCAAAATGTTAACAATATGAAAACACTAAGGTTTTACCTGTGGAATAACAACCCGATATCTGCAGGTTCGAACCCCAGCATGTACCAACGTTTTTTTCACTATCGGCTAACGGTGAAGGAAAACAGCGTGAGGAATCCTGTACCTGAGAATTACTCTTGTAGTACTACTGTATGTGGGAAATCACAGAACTGTGGATCACTCAGCGTTTGAAATCACTAATACGTCATAGGCTGGCATGTTGATTACGCCCATACCTTCGGGAAGAGGCCTGTAGCATGCAGTGGTTTTTTTTACAGGCTGATGATGATGAAATATATAACGAAGCAACTGTTGGTGTTTTCCGCATCCAAGTTTAGCGTGTTTGCGATCTATGTTTACGATTAAACCTACAAAATATAAAAAAGAGAGATCGTTCCACAGCTTCACGATACGGCCAAGATAAGATGTCGCGGACTTTTTGAATAGTAATGAAAATATTACCATATACCCGATTATATATACGATTAACACTGGTCACCTCTGGACACGGATGGAGGTTGTTCGCTCATGCAGGCCGGTATGACAGCGGCGACCAACGAGGGATAACGCATCTATCGGTAGTCGCCATTGTTTTTGAATTGTACTGTGCTCACCATCAGGCGCAGTGCAGACATTTTGCTGTGCCACAATAAAAATAAAAAAATACCACAAAATATCTTCCAAGTTCCACATTGCTCAAATAATGTGTCTTACTATAATCCATTATACAGAATGTGTAGAGCATACAATAATATCGCAAAAGGTTTGGATATATTTTACGGAAATGCAAGCAAGGATTTGAATGGTGACAGTATTCAATTGTTTTGTATTTGGTAGCTAGTATAATTTTTTTCTATTCGTTTTTTTTTATTCCTATAATTTTGTAAAATGTATTTAGTAACTATCATAATTTTTTTTTTGTTATTTTTAATAATTTCTATTTTTTTATACGTTGTGACGAACAGTAATAGCAAAACAAATTTAGTTCTGTAAGCTATTATTATTAATGCGCATTTTGTGTTTGTTTTGTGTTGTTAAGCCAGAATGAATAAATAAATAAAGACTACATCAATCCACATAAAATACATTCCACGAAACAACATAACATATTCGCGAGTCGAGGACATTACTTAATTAAGTGCAAGGCAGACGCATCAGTACTAAAGGAAGGCAAAGAAGTATGTATGGATTGATGGAGCTTATATGTGTGCTTATTAATACTGAGGTAATAACTGATAGAGCAGAATAGCAGAACATATGCCGACGCTTCCTGAGTAGCATAAAGACGTTATGTAGATATAGGTTCCAGCACTGTTGATTACATTTTAATATACGTAAATGAAGTATGAACTCTATATGAATTTAACGCAAAACCGACTCCATTAACTTATAACATCGTTTTCCGCAACGCGGTGTCCCAACACTGTACGATACTTAATGTATTTTGATTTTGCATTACTGATAATTTACGGAGAGTGCGCTTTTACGCTTTTAGCCTTCGATAAATTTTACATTGCGTTTTCCATCGCTTCTCTATCAATTTTTATTTTACATTAATACTATCAGATAATACATCAATAATATAGTTGTATTATTTATAAAAATATCTTTAAATATTCAGAAGGTCACTATAAACAATATAATATGTAACTATAGAAGCGAGAACTTCATAATTTTTTTGATAAATTGTACCGAAACATAGTTTGTTAAGAGGTCTTTTATAGAAAACTAGCTTCTGCCCGCGATTTTGTCCGCGTGGAATAGTAACTTTAGCTAACGATAACCCGCTGCAGAGGCTACCAAAAAGAAAAAAAAAACGAATTTGAAACATTCATCAGTGGTGCTCCGCTCCTATTGGTAAGAGCGTGATGATATATACCATTCCTCGATAAATGACCTATCTAAAATTGAAAGAATTTTTCAAATCGGACCAGTAGTTCCTCAGATTAGCGCGTTCAACCAACTAAACAAACAAACCCTCCAACTTTATTATATCACTATTCTACTCTCGTACTTAGCTCGAGCCGTCATTCAAATTACAATAATTTCTGATGGAATGGACCGATTTAAATGAAACCAAGACTAAGTTATTCTCGAGGATATCCTTCATGAATTTCTTGATGCGGTTTTATTATGCACCCAATACATTAGCAGTGATGCGTATCCATACAAACAGACAGACGGACAGACAGACAGACATTTCTAAAAATGATTGAAATGTGTTCTATTAATTATTCCTAAATACCTGCAATAATTTTTTTTTCACGAAAATCAAATAGTACAGATACGTTAGATTTACAGTCTTATTTTATGTACAGATGTATGTCTCGTCTCCTACGATTTCTCTAATTCTGCTGATATAAGAGTGTTTATTATACAATATTACATTATCCGCGACTTCGCCCGCGCTAACTAACAATATAATGTTATAATATAATATTATTTTTATCAACAATATTTTATTTATTTATTTATGTACTAATAGATACATTTTATAGTTGTGTAAATCGGTCTAATATATAAAATAATTATATTTATAATATATAATATAAAATACTCTTGCACCACCGAAAATATGAATTATAATAGAATAAATTGAATAAAAACCTTCTCCAACGCTTAGTCGAATCTCATGGTGATTCATCCCTACCAACCAATTTTCATTTTTATATTTATATATATAAAGAATCTGGTTGACTGGCTCATCAGCGCACAATAAAAGTTCGTGAAGCTAGAAACATGAAACTTAGACAGTAGTGTCTTGATAGTGTAGAGACTCAGTGCGAAGCGATATTTTGCAGTTTAACTCCAATATGAGGATGGCAAAGCTTATATGGGAGATAAAAAAGTGTTAAAGTATTCACGTACCAAATTTTTTTAAATTGTGTACATTGAAAACTAGCACCAAAATAAAACTAGAATAAATGATTACTCCATGGGTTTATTATTTGTGTACCATATATGAAATCGATGTGTAAGTTCTTTGAAAGATATCGATTTATTGTTTCTATAAATTACGTTCATTTGTGTATCGTGAAACTAACTTGAATTGAAATTTATGATTAATTATCCAATGACTTTTTTACGAAAATAACATTATAAAATAAAAAATTCTATTATTTTTTTTACAAAGTACCTATTCGCGAAATATATTATTCTCCGTAGTTTTTTTTGTTTATAATATTAGTGTGGACGATAAATACTATCAGCAGATACTATTAGCTGGCATAAACTCGTTGACCTATACCATTATTACGAACATTCGACATCCCACGAGGGCTTCGGCTGTCACGCAACACGTTCCATTTACGCAAATTACAATTACATGAAAGTTCAAGTGTAGGTAGAAGGCACGGGAGGCGTACGCTGCGCTACGCCGAGGCTGCGGTGGTGGCTACGAGCGATGACCTAGTGACCGGGGCCGACGTCCGATGCGCCGCGTCGCAGCGCCCGATGCAACTGACCCAAGAACCTAGAAATGCACTGACGAGCCTAACCGAAGTTATTCTCTTCGGATAATACTACGGCTTACGATTCCCTTTTTAAAATGTTTTTTTAATACTCTTAATCCATTGCATGCCAGCAACCTACCCGTGTGCGTTTTGATCACTAACCTATATACGTATGAATATGTAGGTTAGCTTAGGTAAGCTCAGTTAGGCCGTGAATTGCATGAACTAGGCAACAGCCCAAGCCGAGGTTTGCCGTGCACCCTTGTCAAAATAAAAGTGCCTTAAGCGCTCGACTTACTAGTCCGGTGAAGCTGCCTTAATTTGCTAGGCCAATAGCGTAGTCAGTTCGAAAAAAAAAAATATCTGTGTGCCTACAACACACTCGAGTGCGTTTGGCATACATGATGCTAAAGATACGTTTATTAGTGCGTTCACAAAAATGTTGCCATTGTTTATTAATTACTTTAAAATCTTTGACATCGGTACTGTAAGAAAATATAGATAAGATAATATATCTTACTACAAAGTCAGTGATATATTTTGACCCATAATTTTCACCATAAAAATCAGTGGCATGTGGTACAAATTTGTGGTTAATAGATGTCAGTTAAAATGGGTTAAGCTAAATTAAAATTAAGGTGGTTTTTCTATTTGTGCGAAATAAGTATAGCAAAGGTGTATACAAAAGTCATGAACGAATTTTAAAATTTTATTTTAAAAGATTTGTTACTAACCAACTGGGTATACGTTTGAGTGAGTCTCTGGATAGTTTGGATTCACAGTTGGAAGCGGTAGATATCGCTGCAATCGGGTTTTTGTTTTTTCAAGACTTTTTGCGTTTAAAAATACAATTGTAATCGGTAATAACCGATTTGGTGCAGACGAAGTTGCACGGGTCAGCTAGTGTATTATAAAAATACGTACATTAAAAAGATAAACTTGATTGAGTTTCTTGCCAGTTCATATTGATGATTGTGTAGTTATTTGGTTTGAATGGTTTTTAAACTGAATTTTCGTATTATGGTTGTTTACGTCTAGTGTGCACTTTTTTTATAGATACATATATTACAAAAATTTATTTACATATATAACACAACTACAATATTTGTCTAGCTTACCTAACGATAGGGTTGGCCTTATTTGATGAGTTTTTACAGGCAGATAGTGAAATTCTCAACGTATTAACAAAGTTCGAAATCATTATGGTTGTGCATTTCTAAACATATTCTAACTAATATTATAAATCGATTTGTTTACTATGCTTTCAACGCCGTAACTACTCAACAGATTATCATGAAATTTGGCATACACGTTGTTAGAGGTACCAAAGATTGTCAGGAACGGTCTATCAGCCACTCCCCCTTGAGGGGTTGACCCATCTTGACTCCTCAGACCTCAGTCGGGGCCTGTCGGGGGAGCAGACGCAGTGCCAATTGGCAGTCCCTCCTCCCCCGTCCAAAAGGTGTATGATGACACCATAGAGTTTTAGTCCGTGCGAATCGGATATAACCACTTCTCAGCTTCACGGTGGGATGGGTACCCATTAGGAATCCCCATATGCAAAAAAAGGAGTACTAAATTATATATTATATATTATATTATATATATATATAAATTATAATAAAACAGTAAAACTATTTTCTCTAATGCAAAGTAGCGGCTACCATCCAACAAAATTGATCGAATACCAATAATACGATATAAATAGATAATTACGTTAAATCTACATTTTTTGTGACGATAAAATTCTCGTGAAATTTGTCCACAAGTTAGCTATCTTAGGCTTGTGAAAAATAATTGGCGCGTAAGATATTCGCGAGGTGGAAAACTGGAGTACATACTTGTTAGGTCTGTAATACGTATTTCTTTATTTGTAACCGAGAGCTTACATAATAATTCGGTATCTTTAACTTCAATACTGTCTGGACTCCAGTATAAACTTTCATCAGACTTTTGCACTCCTTAAAAGAAGAATAATTTTAAAAGTTGCTCGTTAGTAGATCATATCTATAAATGATATATTTATGTGTATATACAAACGTGTTGCTTGTTACTTTCTTGTCAATCGGGACTTATTTTTAATACGATTATCATAAATGTATATATTAAATATGTATATATTTTTACAAGTTTTTATTATTATCTTTATAAGATACTAGCGGGCCTGGCAGACGTTATCACTTATAATAAAAAAACCTTGACAAATTACTTACCTAAACCTTCCTCATGAGTAACTTTACCTAATGGTGAAATCCGCATGACAACCATGACAACCCGTTCAGTAGTTTTTGAGTTTGTCGCGAACAGACAGATAGACGTCGTAGAGGACTTTGTTTTATAACATGTAGTGATAGTTGAGGTATAACAAAATGGACAACACGAAAATATTCTCTATATATACGCATACTAGTTCTGATAACCATCGTTTGAAACGTTATGAAGTTGATGTGCTACAAGCTACCTATTGGTGAGTTATTTTTTTCTCGAACTGATTACGCTATTGGCCTAGCAAGGTCTTAACAGCTTCACCGGACTACTAAGACGAGCGCTTAAGGCACTCAGCCGATTTTATTTTGACAACTAGCTCAAGGATGCACGGCACACCTCGACTGGGCTTTTGCCTGACTCATGCAATTCGGACCTGACTTATTTTTCTTTTTTTTTACGTGGGGAAATCCCTTACGTATGTGCCACCCTCCCGGGGGAGAGGGTGGCTTACGTTCGACTCGCACGGACTAAAACCCCACAGTGTACCGACCGACCGTGATTGTTGGGACGGCAAGGGATCAAACTCGCTAGTCTACCTTGTAGAGCCGCCCCAACGATCCGCCCGGTGGAAAGTGACTGCCGGGCTCCTAGCTATAAAGAGACAGACGGGGTACACACCAGCTGCCTCCTCTCGTCCGCCGGATCTGTGCATTGAGGAGATGATAACCTAAGCTAAGCTACATATACAATTTTATATGAGTTATTGAAACATACATATGTGTACCAAGCATACATACCTCAATAAAACTTATATGTATTTTGTGTCGGATACCTAAAGGTGAGTTATACTGAAAAAGATAAAGCAACAAAGTCTTCTTTTAGAAAATACACTCGAGTCGATTGAACTTTCATGTTGGTCAATGTAACGGAATTAGATGTCATCAATTTCGTATGAGATTATAACGAATGTCAAGCTATGATTACTTATTTGTAGCCTTCTCAGACACATCGTGGATCGACGTAGGTTCAAAACCTTGTAATTAGGTGGAGGTTTCGGTGAATGAAAATGACTTAATGAAATCATAGCATTGTGGTAGTAGGGCTTATTCTAACACGCACCTGGCAAACTACATTATGTTAGAATTCTAATCCGTAATATTACATACGACAGTGATTAACCACTAAAACCTAAAAGAAACACTTTAACCGTGTTATTACAAAAAAGTTAAATACGTATTGATCACTTGCTTTAAAAAGGTTGGATACTTACGTATTATACGCACCGCGCTTGCCGACGGCTGCCACGACAAGATCGTGTTATCCTTTTTCACAAGTCTAACATAACCTAACCAACCAGAGATAGAAGAGCAAGATGTCGAACGTTCAACGAACGCGATGCTTTTAATACGTAAGTATCCAAACTTTTTTAAAGCAAGTATTCAGTAGGTATTTATCTTTTTCGTAATAACATCCTGACTCTTTTATTAAAATTAAATTTAGTGTATTTCTACACAATACCACAGACACTGTAAGTGTATTACAGTGAGTAATAATTGAGTAATAACGATAAATTATAAAACTAATCTTAACTATGTATAAAAAATATTCCATAGTAATTATATCAAAAGTAAAGAATCTTCGCAAATCACATCAATTGATATAAATTCGAATTCTATAATCATTAAGAGCTTTTGTTGAAGGGAAACATAATAACATACCATGGTGGTAGGGTTGTTCAAATATATGCCTAGCTAAGATCCAAAAATTAAAAATCTATCGCCAAGCATCTAAGTGTGTTCCTACATCGCTACTACATCATACTGTATCGTCGAATAACGTAAAATGGAATTGTAGTCAAACGTTTTGTATAAAAAAATACAACAACTTTTACAGCTTCTCGTTTATAAACGGTACGCGGTGACGCTCATATATCCCGCGCAGTCTGTGCAATGAACTCAATGAAGTGTGAGTTCATCCCACACCGAGCACAAGCACCGCTCGCTGCCCTACAAACGACGAGCGGACATACTCTCTCTACTTTTAATTATGCCGGTAGTTGCCGACGGCAGTTCAGTAAACACAGTATAACTTTTTGTCAGAACAGAATTCAATTTACACTTTAGTTTTATTTACACGTCTGAATTTATACAAAAACAATAAAGTATGTTATATTTTTGAAGTGAGACTTAGGCGCATGAGGGTAAAATTTATACAGATGTAATATCACGCAGGTATGCAACGGAAGTGACGTCATTTGCAGTAAACGCAGATTAAATAAATAAAAAAACTTTTTATTCTTTTTTCTTGTTTGTATAAATATAAACAAGACTTATAAATTAGTTCGCCAAAGAAGTTTCACTCCTGACATGTGTACTTTGTACGCACGCATTTTTTTTATTAGTCTCTCTGAGATTTTATGCTCAAATAACAATAAATTTGAAAATTATAGAAATATTTGTAACGTGTATGACCTAATGGTAATAAATATCGTTACTGCTTTAAATACTATAAATAAATTTGTGTTAACAATTTTTACACAGCCGTTCATTTGCTTCTAAACTAATATGATATGATAATAACGACACATATATTATATTTTAAAATCTAACTATAACGTTCGCCACATAATAATTATACAGATGCGGGAACAGAAACTATGTATTAAAACCTATCAAATCGTTAAGACGACTGATAATGTTTTTATAGGTTTAGTTGGTAGATGACGATGGTATAAAGATGGTAAACACGCTAAACCCAGTGGTGGACTGGCTATAAATTGCTGAAACGCTCATAAAGGTGCTTGGCTACAGATTTCCAACATAAGGGTGTCGTCTAGAAAAAGCCCTATCATCACGCTGCCATAATTTCATCACAATATTTTTCGTCAACTTCGGTTCACTCGTTAATATTCAAACCTATGGTAATCAACCCGGTGTGCGAACACATGAACTACTGAATCATCATCGTACTGAAATAGTTTAGAATATTATCCCAAACGAAATATATATAAGAGTTGTTGAGGTATGTATGCTTGGTACACATATATGTTTCAACAACTCATATATGTATAAATAGTTAGCTTAGGTTAGCTCAGATAGGTCGCGAATTGCATGTATCAGGCAACAGCCAAAGCCGAGGTGTGCCGTGCACCCTTGAGCTAGTTGTCAAAATAAAATCGGCTGACTTAAGCGCTCGCCTTAGTAGCCCGGTGAAGCTGTTAAGACCTTGCATGGTCAACAGCGTAGTCAGTTCAAAAAAAAAAAAAAACATCATCGTCTTAAGATTTCTGTCAGAGAAGAATACATATAGTTGAAATAGATTCCTCTTCTTGTGCGCGATCGACTACGAAGATGTGTAAACAAATGAAACGAAATTTTAGAAGACGAAACAAATTAATTACTAAGCTTACTAAATACCTTACGACATAATAACCTATTTTTGTAAAAAGTTAATTTATTAGGACTTTCCACTAATACGATTATGGAAATCAGAAAAGTTATTATGCCAGTCAAGCCTCTATAGTTGTAATGTTTTTATAAGTTACAATTCGATGTTGATTTTTACCTGTTCTATTTTAAAGAATGACAGTTATATGTACAGTCCGCGCCAACCTTTTTGACCGCTCTGAACATAGCTTAGCAGAAAACAAATTTAGGCATAAATATGTATTATGTCAAGTGTAACCTCGAGACAACTTATACTAATATAACATAATAAATACCAATTTAAAATTCCTATAATAATATGTTAATTTTTGTGTTAAACTTTAGACGATATTATGCACAAGCTCGAACTCACGGCTGCATTCATACCGGTCAAAAATTTACGAGGACTGTATGTTGTACAGAACTATTAATCTAAGAATAAATAATTTTATACTAAAAAACAAACCAATTAATAGAGGTAATTCTTAAGTAAACCTTTACTTTATTGCATTTAGTTTTAGTACTGCAATTAAACAAGGCAATTAGGCAGGTGTTAAGCCAGCTTATTTATTTTCCTATGCATAGGTTTACCGACCGTTTGCAGATGCTACGCTAACTAACAACGGAGTTTTCCACCTTTATTTATGAATGTTACAAAATATATTAATGTAACCTTAAATTTCAGTGATTTAATTTACGCCCAACGACAATAATTACGAGTGCTTTAAAAAATCACCGTCATTTATTTGAAAATGTTATATGTCCCTTAATTATGTACTTATGTATCTATCTATATTGAACTCAAAAAGTCAAATTGAAAGTCTTTTGGCTGTCATATATAAGCCTTAGAACAACAACGATAATTATGCCTCTGTATACATACGTAATACAAAAAAGTTTTTTACACCATTGCTTCGAACTACTTTCCCCGAATCCTAATCCTAACATTGTAAGTGTTATAAAGTAGTCGTAAGTAGCTAGTAGTAAAAAAAAAATTACAGACAAAAAATTAAATTATTATTTTAAAATGTATAGTGGTCAACAATAATAAATGTATATATTAATAGTGTTACATCATAAATATGTAATAAATATGTAAATATATATTTACAACTACTAGCTATATATTTACTACTACTATTTAGCTAGCTTTTCGGATGTGCGACTGAACAGCTAATCGGTGATTTTCTAACTTTCCTCCTAGGAGGCTATAGCAGGCGAATATTTCTCTATCATTAATTTGTGATTTTCCACTAGCAGGTGATGTAACAAACTGATTTAAAATAAATTAGATAAATTGTGCTTAAAAAAAAGTAAATTTGTTCCTTCATTACACATTCACGCTTTAAATATACGAGCAATCATCATGAAACTCTGCAAACATGTTGTCAGGGCTACAGAATAAGATATACAGTACCTTAAATTCAGAAAAGAGTGTCCGATGGATACGTCAAATCTATATAAACACGACTGAAGGCGCAGGCTAAAGGTATAAGTCTATAAAGAAAAGTGAACATTTTACTTAATTACATTATGTTTGGTAAGTATTGTGAATTAGCCATTTTGCTATATCTGTGCTTTATTTATATAACACACAATTTATCCGTTAATATGTTGCCATTTACAAAAAGGTTCAGTTGGAACATCCTATAATATCATAATAATATAATATAATATCACACCCGATTTACATGGATATTGAACTTTTTGCCCGGTAGATCAATAATACCTATATATGAGCTTAGAAATGTTATTATTGTCGATTTAATATCTATACCCCGTGCACTTTCTTTATTGATTTGTTAAAGGATTCAATTAATATTCCAATTATTTAAAATAATCTTAGCCAAACACTTTAAGTATAAAAGAACATTCCCCAACTGATAACATATGTACACAGAATCGCTATAACTGACGCCAGGGATATGATTTTTCCGACGTTCCGTTTTTCGTTCCGAAGATAGACTCGATTAAAAATCAATGAAAATATCTCAAATATTACATAATTTGTATTATATGATCGTTTAAAAACAAAACTACAACTATTTGATATGAAAGTAGTTCATAATTAATTACCCTTTAAAATCAATCAGCATGTTAACATTATATTTTATAAGTTGCACACTATATGATACCAATATGACTATACTATAACATTATAAAAATTTGTTCGGGTGAAGCTAAAATGCTATATGACCTGGTCATAATACCTCATCAGCGACTCTCATGATAGAGCTAGAAGGACTGGCGAATAATGGGGCTGATATGTTCGGTGGAACAAAAGCCCCTAAATAAATAAATAAAATTTTCATAAATACGAAATCGGTCGAATAGAATATTTAATTTCACCAATAGGTACATTACTTCGACATATAATACAAAAGAAATTCATAAAATTAAAGAACAACAACGAAGATATATTTACCCGTTAACGATATCAACAAACATTGAAAATAAATAAATATGTATAATTATGACGAACTACTGTTGAGATTACATCGCCGCTACCAAACTTTTCACCTAATTACTTAGGCCGTATTAAATAGGGAAAGCGGCATAAAAATAGGTCATATATTGGCGGAAGAGATAGTGCAACAAATTGTGGTATGGCTGTGTCTCGTTCTAGCGCCGGAAATCAATAATGGCATCTCGCCACGTGGAGCCAGGAAGCGAGGCCCATACCATTTACACTAGCCTAACGTAGTGAGCGAACGGTAGACAACTCGTCATTGTAATAAAACTGAATGCAAACATCTTGGTCGGCGTTTCGGCTGAACGAACAGATCCATGAGTAAATGTACGGATGAGATTGAATTCCGTTTCGAAATAATTCATTCAAAACGGAAATTGAAACGGACCTTTGTTTAGCACGTTTCGGATTCGTAGGCAAATTGGTTTAGTGAATTAGCTAAAATTCCACTATATATGTATCTCTTTCTACTTTTTACGTACAGTACCTACTCACGCTTAATATTATAATCGATATAACAATTGTCATTTAAATCTATATATACATATATATATATATATATGCTGATAGATTTTTGCCTATTACTATTTAAAAAAATTATAATAATTTATAGTTGAGATTGTTCATGACATTATAAATAGTAAACTTAAGTAAATTTACGTTTATAGTGACATCTAGCGGAAAAGTCAGTCACATCACAACAAATAATATAGAAGGTTGTCGACGGGTAATTTGCGAACCTCAAGCAAATCTAAAAGCTTCTTAGATAGTTCGTACAACACTAGAGGGCAGAACAGTGCTTTATAGTCCTAAAATTTTCCGCACGCTTCAGTGGCGCTACTACTCCGAAAAGCAAATAGTTCGAACAGTAAATCATAGAGGGCGTTATATACTATTTTAGACAATCAACAAACTTAAGAAAGAAAACATTTTAATATTTCTATCTAAAACTCCAGCTCTACAACCCAGTATTTACTTTCCCAAATCCCAAGATGATTGGAACACGTTCTTAATTTTTATCGAACGCCCCTCGTACGTCTTGAAGAAAACGGCATTTCGGAAGACTTTAAAGGCGATGCCCCATCGTTAGAGTACGATGACTGGCATATTTATATATTTGAAGAATTAAGTGAGAAAATATTCAATTGACAAAATCTAATTTTTGGTTAAGTTCTCGATTAGATCGACTTAGATATTACAACTTACATGATATCGCCCAATTTGAGTCTGGTATGTATGAGGGCGCATGTCTTGTGATCGGAAGCGGCGAGGGCGGCGCGGCGGCGGCGGATAGGCCGCGGAGACGTTGGTGGGGAGTCACCAGCGGCGACGACGGCGCCCGCGCCATATCGCCGCACGCCCGGCGAGCTTCCGCGCCGCCGCACAGACGCGTGCCGCCCTCCCACGCCGCCCAGCATCCTGCATGTGCAAAACATAATCAATTGTTAATATTTATACATATACTTGTGGTCTAACGCTTTACGTTACGTTTAACATTGCATCCATCGACGTTGATCCAAATTCTTACATCGAGCCTGAGCTTTTAGTGAAAGAAGACATCGTGGTAAAGCCATAGCCTAATAGTTGGATTTTTTCTAATGCGAGGTTCAAACACTTAAGTTAAAAATCTCTCACCAAGCATCTCTTGTTATAAATGCTCTCGAGAGATAGGTCGCTCTAGAATTTAGAGTGTTACCGTCTTGTGACATATTGTCTCTTAACTTCAGGTAAGACTGTAGCCAAACTCTAAAGATTAAAAACAACAAAAAAATGAACAGATACTAGTACAAATCACAATAACATATGTTTAGAAGATTGAAACCTAGGAATGAAGTTTTCAATCACAAATATGTAGAGTACGTATTTCAAAACCTTTATAAAATAATTATTTTTAACACCACTTTGCTTAATATAGTCCTCGTATTGTAATAAATTTGTAAAATTTTAGTATAACGGTGACAAAAATAATAAGTATAACAGTGACAAATATATTTCGAACAAACATAAACAAAAGAAAAAAAAGACATACATTTTAGATAAAATAATAATTAAGTATCGTATTAATAGTAAGACAAATAATTAAGTAATCTTTTAATAAGTAATAATTTCCTCAATAAGTAAATAAAGTGTCGTCTTTGCAATAGTTTACTAATTACTTAGTTACGAAAATTCGAACAGCAAATATTGCATATCGCAACGCTGACGTTAATAAATTTGTGTATTGAGAATAAATAACATTTTATGAATCTTTTAGTTATTAAAAATGTTAATCCTCTTTAGTTTCAAGACATATTTTTCAGAATAAATGCTAGCAACTGCTCACAATTTCTTCCGCCTTCAAGTATATAAAACTTACAAATAGTAATGGCTAACGCCACCTAAGAGCAAGTAGTAGTGAAACGGACTGTACAAAACCCTTTTCTATGTAAAAACGCATAGATGTACCAACTTCCATGGGGATGTGTGATACGGTGTTGGAGTTTATCAATCTTACACTCAACGTTTACATGTAAATCGTACTCACCAATTTAGTTAAGTATACAATTATAAATTGCTAAGTACAACCCTACGGTATCTATAAATACTATAAACCATCTGCGATCTTATTTTTTCTGAACTATACAATGGATTCCGATAGGGTTTCCACTATCGTTTATAGACTTTATACTGCAAGCGTTACGTATATAATACATGTATATTATATTTATATAACGAGAAATCAGTGTATTCTAATTAAGTCGTAAGAGGAATTTTTGGGATTTTTACATTGATAGGGATGGTTAAATCTTGTGAGACATATAAAATTAATGTACTACAGACTTGTTCATCTGAAAAATGCCTACAGAAAAGTCTACGATGATATAGCCTCTCGCCGGTCACTGCTGTCATGCCGGCCTGCGAAAAGCTGGATATGCACAGGCTGATCCCGAAACGCGACCCGCAGAAGCGAATCACTATGACGGACTTTATCGCCATATACATGGTGGTTGCGGCCCAGTGAGGCTATAAAACATAAAACCCTTTTTTTTTTTTTAACGTGGGGAAATCCCTTATGGATACGCCACCCTCCCGGGGGAGAGGGTGGGTTATGTCCGAGTCGCACGGACTAAAACCCCACGGTGTACGTCTGCCGCTATAGTTGGGGCGGCACGAGATCTCTATAGACTTCATCGTGCCGCCCCAGCGGTTGGCCCAGTAGCAAAAGCGCCGCCGCCGGGCCCCGTCTTGTTAGGAGACAGCCGGGTACACACCGGCCGTCTCCTCCTTCCGCCGGACCTGTGCAATGGGAAGATGGGTCCCCCGACCCATCCTCCCCGGTCCAGCTATGGTGGGAGGAGGCGATCAAACTGCCGCCTCCTCCTGCCTGTCCTCCGTTGGCGGAGAGGGTCACTTTGAGGATCTTGCTCACGAACCCTCTCCGCCGCCTCCTTCTGCGAGACGACTTCCTCGCAGAAGGCGGCCATTGCGTTCCACACTTCCTCACTGCCGAGCATGGCCGCAACCACGCTCGGCAGTGACAGATCTTGTCCTACCGCCGCAGCCAGAGTGCGACGTTGCTCCTCCCACGCAGCACACTCAGACAGAGTGTGCTGCGCGGTGTCCGGGTCAACGCCGCACTGATGACATACGGCAGTCGGCTCCCTGCGTGCTATCCGGTACAGGTACCAACCGAAGCAACCATGTCCGGTCAGGACCTGCACCAGTCGGAACGTCAGGGAGCCCCATCCTCTATTAAGCCAATCCGGCAGGACCGGGCGGACGGCGTCGATCGTGTATCGACCGTACCGCGCGTCCGCCAGGTCCCGCCTCCACCTTTCCACCACTTCATCCCTCTTCTCTCTTCTTCTTTCCTCTATTTCTCTGGGAGCTAGAGGCTCCCCCATCCGTTTCTTAACCGCCGTATATTGATATACGGCGGCAAGAACCTCCGCCTCTAGCTCCCAGGGAAGGGAGCCGGCCAGCACCATGGCCGCCCCCGAGGACACCGTGCGGTATCCCCGTATCACCCTCAACGCCACGGTACGCTGCGCAGCTCTCAGAGCACGGATATTTGTGGCAAGGCTATAAAACCCTACCATCTCGCTTTCGCCATTGCCTCGTTCGTTATTCAGTAGGGTGCACCATGTGCAGGTGAGGTTGGCTTGGGTGTCTCAAGTCTTATGATGTCATTCGATATTCCTTACACCCCAAATATATGTCTAAATATATATGTATAAAATATATGTCTGTCTGATGAACTGTAAGAAATAAAGAGCAAAAAATCATGGTGTGTCGTAAAGACACGATAGGAGTGAAACTTTCGTATCAATATATAAATTAAAAAAAATACAACAATAAGCCAACGTCACGCTGTATTCCCAAGCGGTCACCCATCTAAGTACTGACCGCGCCCGACATTGCTTAAGTTCGGTGATCGGAAGATTCAACACTCTACCCGATACAGATACGACGACTTGATCCATCACTTTTCGTCACATCACACACATAAAAGAGTCCGGATCAGAATTTTAAAGCTGAATAAGAAGTTTCACTTCAAAATTGCATTTAAATTTTTGAGAAATTTATGACGTCACGTTATGCATTAAGCTAATATTTTATTTTTTCACTATATTTTATTTATCTACTGGCAGGCCCGGCAGACGTTATCCCACCCTTATTATAAATGAACAGACAGATAGACAAACAGACGCGGTTGGGGACTTTGTTTTATACTATGTAATGAAGTTTTCGTCGAATTTATTAATTTAACAAATATATTTATTAAACAAACATAATGTATATGTTTTAAATTATTTTATTTATGAAATATAATCTCTACTTGGATATAAGGTTAATCACTAATCAGTATAAACTTGGAGCCAACATAAAGCAAACAAAACTGACGTCGTGAATTTTAATTAAAACGTTGTCCATTTCTAGACATTGAAGTTTGGTATGAGCTCAGACACGGCTCGATAAGTTGACAACATAAGAATTATTATTAAAGATATCTTACCGTCTAGAATACACTAGAAATAATAGGCAATGTTGCAGAATAACTTATTGGGATTACTAAGTTAATTTTTAAAAGTAAGCAACGTAGATGCACTTATGAAAATCTACTGAACCGAGCAACTTGATAAAGATAGTATTTTTTTTAACGTCATAGCAGACAAACGAACAGGTGGGTCACCAGTGATTACCATCGTCCATAGACACTAACAACACCAGGGGAGTCGCAAGCGCGTTGCCAGCCTGTGTTTGGGGAAACTGAAGGAGGGGAGAGGAGAGGGGACGTGGGCAAGCACTGTTACTTCACGTCGGCTTTCTGTGAGAAGGTGGTACTTTCTCGGGCGAGCCGACCCATGCATGCATGCTTCATTAGATATTTTATGTTAGATGTCATTTGTACGTTATGTTTTTAGAAATTGAACTGACTTGAGTTCATTTATATATTAATCGCAACAGGTCGGCGACATTTTATAGACTAAACGAATATAATATTATCATAACATTATATTTTATGTAAAAAGTAAAAAAAACACCACATCGCTTGCCCACTTTTCACTGCAAGAAACACACTTCGCTGAACGCATAGCTTATAAAATCATGGTTTATTAAAACTTTACTAACCTTGTATTAAATAGAGCTATCGTGACATATTTTAATTAAATAAGGATCAAATATCAAAGAAATAAGACTTTAAAAGGTTGATTGAAATCTATCTAGTAATTTTTTCTAGTACTTAATCTATTTAGCACAACAGAAGATGCTAATGATTTTATTAATAAGAATAAATAAATTTAAAATCAATATATAACACTTGAATGCTTATGAGAGGTATTAATGTCGAAGCGACAGTTTTTATTTGCTACCTTGACAACGTATAGATATTAAAATTACATAAATCTATATTTAATTATGCCCGGGACTTAGTAAATAACAAATAAAACTATTCATAGAGAAAAACCAAGAAAATATATCGATTATATTACCAAATCGGAGTATCCGTACATTATTATCTTTATCCTATCTCTCTTTTTTATTTATAGATGTCTTATCTAAATAATAAATAGTCTATGTCACTTCCACAATTAATACGATTGTAAAGAAACCTCTAATTTGGAAATCTATCAAACCGTTTACGTTCCGAAGAGTGTCGAAATAAACAAACATGCATACATACACTCGGAAAATAGTACCCTATTTCTATGCAGTTGAGTAAAAAAATATTAAAGGCACTTATTGTAATCAGTATGAATACGACTTCGTTTAGAATACCAAACGCTGATTACGTGAACGAATATACATGTAAGATTTTTTGGATTCATTCTTCTATTCAGAATAAATGTTGTGCAAAGGACCTACTTTTTAAGAAAAAGATTACCACAGTAATTATAATAGACTTGTGTTCATAAATACCTACATATGGACTATCAATTTGGAATAAATAATATATCAAAGGTTATTTTATCTGAGTTCAACGGTAAGCCAATACTGCCGCCGATACGTGCTACGACGTAGCACGTATTGCTACGCGCAACGTTATTCTCGTAGCGCGACGTAGCTGCACTTAAATTTCTTCTATTATATAGTGTTTACTTTATATAAGACTAGCCTCTGCCCGCGACTTCGTCCGCGTGGAATAGTAACTTTCGGCTAACGCTAATACGTAGCGGTAGCTCTTAAGAGGAAAAAAGCCCCGGTTTTGAAACATTCTTCACTAGTGTTCCGTTCCTATTGGTCTTAGCGTGATGATAGATAACATATAACCTTCCTCGATAAATGACCTATATAACAATGAAATATTTTTTCAAATCGGATCAGTAGTTCCAGACATTACCCCCCTACAACGTCACAAACTCACAACGTTACAAACATAATCTCTTTATAATATTAGTATAGATGAGTTAAATTGATATTTGTTTGTGTCGATTAAGGAAATTAATAGGGCAAATGAGACACCACTGTATATGGTATGAAATACTATTTTAATTATTATACAAAGAAATGCCCACGGCTCCGTTCGTGTTTCTTATTATTTCCTATTATTCTTTGTATTAATTAGAACTTTTGATAATAAATAGTATAACTATAACAAGATGGATATGATCTGAGTATTTTCCATATTCGAATAGCTAATAACTTATAACAATGTTCATGGTAATTAGTCTAATACTCAGATCCATACATCCATTTTAATAGGCATAGTTAGACGATTATACTATTAAAATCGGGTTAAATATCATTTAGAATTATTATTACCTAGCATGCACGTCAGACATTGTCCCGCCCTGTTTATAAAAAAAATCCTTGACAAATTATATAACAAAACCTTCCTCGTGAATTATTTTATCCACTGTTGAAAATCGCATAAAAATCCGTTCAGTAGTTTTTGAGTTTATCGCGAACAGACAGACAGACGCGGTAGGGGATTTTGTTTTATAGCATGTAAATAATATTGCAGTATTATTATAATGAATATACTCAATATTTCGATTATTATAAACGATCATAATGAAACCGTTTAATATTCCACCATGAAAGTCTTCAGAAAGATTTGTCACTCTCTGAATTTTGTAAAAAGAACGCCTAGAAAGCCTACAGTTTGTTATTGTGTGGCGGATAATGAATTCGGGTCCCACATAGCGGCTGTTTTACTGCGATAACTGTCCTTGCTACTCTTCACAATAATTTTGTATTGTTTTAAAAATTCGTAGTGTAAAAAGTTCACATACATTTATTCTTTACAATTTTATTATGAGAGTTTTATTCAGGCATACTTAATTGTTACGAGATTGTATTATTTTATTGAGGTAAATTTTTGAAGTTATACTTCTTTTGGTGCGTTAGGGTAAAATGATAAAAGTAAATTTTTTCGATGCGCGCGCACACCGTCACGACAAACCGACACCCTAAGTTAGCTATAGCCAACATTTTAGTTTTCTCAATAAATTAATAATAGATTTTTATCTTGTTGCGCCAAAGAAGTATAATTCTAACGCGTGTACATAAGTACACACACACTTTTTTATAGATTAAAATACAGGTAATTTTCGAAACACCTGCAAACATCGTAAGTAGAAACAAATTTATTTTTTATTAGCGAACCCAGTAGATAGAAGCTCTAGAGCCAGAATACCATAATAAGAACGAAATAATATTGAGAAATGCTGGCACACTGAAACTTGTTTATATGTTTCTTTTTTTATAAAAGAAATAGAAAAAAACATTAGAAAGACAAATAAAAATATCTAAATTTCAACAACAGCACCGCCTATCTGGTTTAGCTGAACTATAGCAAAGGACTAATGAATAGGTAAATTAAAAGGAAGAGAGAATATACGACCACACGTATACCAAAGTTATGTACATAATAAAAAGGTGAGTAAAATGTTTATAAGTTTTTAATACTAGCTTTTGTTTGCGGCTTCGCTCGCATTATTATATATTTCACCTATGTCTTTTTTTTCTTTTAAAGGGCAAACAAACAGGCGGGTCACCTGGTGGTAAGTGATCACCACCGTCCATAGAGTACTTTTAAAGAAGGTGGGCCTCCGGAATGGAACGAAACACAACAATGGAAGCACTATTACTTCACGTCGCTTTTCTGTGAAAGGGTGGCCTAGCCGACCTATTCATACTGAAACCAGTAATAGCTTTAACGTGGCTCTACCACATACAAGTCTTCCTCCTGAGGAACTATTCCTCTTCATCCAATGAAAGGTACTATATATATATATATATCCTTTTGTGTATGTCTGGAAATATGTATAAAAATATCATAATTACCTGTATAATAGTTAAGGCGTAAAAACGTAACAAAAAAACTCACATTCGCGTATATAACATTAGTTAGGTAAGTTATACATAGAATTCATGACGTGTTACAACAATTTAAGGAGCGATATATCGATCTATTACATCATCACGACCACAGTTTATTTTGTTGTATAATATACATATATACCCACTTTAACTAGCTGACGTTTTGACAAAGTTGTTGAATCTAACCCCTTATAATAAAGTCACGGTCCGAAAGTTATCGAATAAACCCGACCTGTCGGCAATATTTCCTCTTTTTCTGTTTACACCAATATAATATGTCAGATAACAAACTTTCGCACTTAAATCTGGGGAGGAAACTTCTTTAGTGTATATTTTCTACGGGTATAAAGTTACCCTCCGTCTCTCATGGCACATCCCACATTTATTATACAACCATACGTGTTAGATTTACAATGAGTTGCAGGATGTAAACAATGAAGTTTTCTGATATTTACTATCTTCTAATACAATGAAATATATTATTAAATATCTGAAAATTTTAAGCGAATATTTCATAACACAAAGACCTTTATGTTATGTTTATATTATATTCAATATTAGCATTTTTATTTTGAACATTACATATATCGGGGGAGCCACTATAGACCTGCGATACCGCGCTATTTAATATATCTATAATATATATTGGTTGAAGTTATCGGCTGTTTATTATTTACCCCGGTGTAAGACGCCATTGCTTGGAAAAATCGGCTGTTTATATATCTTGATGCCTTAATAGGCGACCGACGACTAGATACTGAGCATCCTCGCTCAGACAGTGGGGCTAGTCCCATCTACGGATAATTCAGTCTATTTCTGTAATCGGTTAACGTTATATTCGATTCTTCTTGGTGGATTGATCGATCATATTATAACCATGACGTCACTATGGATGACGTCATATGCTACATGGACGCCATTTTATCACTGCCCCAACATATACATTTTAATATTTTTTATATATTTTATAGGTTTTGAGCGTTTCACAATAATTTAAACTGATGTTAAGAGCTAGCTTTGAATTGCAGCTGCCGGAACATACCGACAGGCGCTTGGTGACAGATTTCCAACTTGAATGTGGTAAGTAAGGTATTTTGAAATCATATATAGGTGAGAATAAAAAAGCAATAAATAAATTTAATAAGGAAAATAAATAAAAAAATACAGATCTTGATAATACAACTTACAGGGTCCGATTATAGTTAATCCTCTCAAATTAACCTTAAAGTACAAAAAATCCGTCGAAATCCGTCAAGCCGTTTGTTTATACATACCAGAATTTCATATATAGAAATTATCAAGAGAAAAATACGCAAAGAAAATGGAATACCTATTATTCCATAATTAATATTTGTCCCGTTTTTTACTCAATTTTCTTTAAGTTTATTAATATCATTTTTATGAAATCTTGCATTTCACTAATTTGCCTTTTATGAATTTGCATTTTTAGTTACCAATCTTCAACTTTCTTCGCATTCAATAGTTTTTTATTCCGTGTTTTCTATAATAAGTTAACATAACGGGTAACCCGATCCGATGGCCAATTAGCAACGAATAAGATTGCAGTAAATCGACTATTGTCTGAAAGATGAAGAGCTCTCTTAACCGATGGTAATGTGAGGGAACAATTAACTGCGTAGGTTATAAAGGAGGTTAATTTACCTCCCTTCGTACACCCTCGTTCAAGAGTACGTTGATATCATGTTACCGTGAACGTGTACCAAATAATTATAATTAATTTCAATCGTTACGCATTATGTTATATTAAAACACGTGTATGTTTTAATCATAATTATGTTTCAATTATAAATTTATTTTACTTGTATATTAGTGAGATATAACATAAATTATGATTTAGTCAAAGCAGGAAAATATAAATTAGTTAATATTGTTTTAAAATATCATTACATAGTATAAAACAAAGTTCCCTACCGCGTCTGTCTGTCTGTCTGTTCGCGATAAACTCAAAAACTACCAAGCGGATTTTATGCCGTTTTTTACCGATGGATAGAGTGATTGACGAGGAACGTTTTAGTATAATTTGTCAAGGATTTTTTTCATAATCAGGGCGGGACAACGTCTACCGGGCCCGCTAGTTTAGTTATATAATTTAATAAACTATGTCTATACATATAATAAATAATGTAAATGTACCATGTCTGTACATTTTTGTGAAAAAAATTGTTGCAGTTGTCTAGAAATAAGTAATAGAACACATATCAATCACTTTTAAAAATGTCTGTCTGTCTCTTTGTATGAACACGCATCACTGCTAAAATGCTGAGTTCACAATAAAACGTCGTGATGAAAATTATAAAGCATATTTTCGGGAATAACTTACTCTTTGTTTCATTAAAATCGGTCCACTCTATCAAAAGTTATTATAATCTGAATTACGGGTCGAGTTAAAGTATGAGAGAAAAGTAGACAAGTAAGTCGCGGGCACAGCTAGTCTATATATAAATATGTAAAAAAAATAGTTATGTACATCTTTCTCCTGTGTTTCTCAAACCATCAATTTTCTTTAAGTAGATATTGACGAACTTTATTGTTATCAATAAAAAACATTGCAAAAGAGTTATTTCATTTCCCTTGCCAACAATGCGCCACCAGAAATGTCTATTGTATTTTTGTTTACTTAGTATAAAAAGATGGCAATTCAAGGAAAAAATGTTATATCGGTTATATAATGTTTACATTTATAACTTTTAATGAGATGTATCAACAAAATTTCTATCATATAGAAATTTATTACTCTTTAGCTAAATATTGTTAGCCGACTACCTAAAAGAATCGGAATATATGCGAATGTATGTATATACATTTCTTTGACATCTCTGTAACCTTTTTTTTTTACTTGGGGCAATCCCTTTTGGATACACCATCCTCTCGGGGGAGAGGGTGGGTTATGTCCGTCTCGCACGGATTAAAACCCCACGGTGTACGTCTACAGTTAAGTTGGGGTGGCACGAGATCTCTATAGACTTCATCATGCCGCCCCAGCGGTTGGCCCAGCAGCGATATCGCTGCCGCCGGGCCTCGTCCTGTTAGGAGACATACCGGCCGTCTCCTCCGTCCGCCGGACCTGTGCACTAGGAAGATGGGCCCCCGACCCATCTTCCCTAGGTCCAGCTACGGTGGGAGGAGGCGGTCAAACTGCCGCCTCCTCCTGCCTGTCCTCCGTTGGCGGAGAGGGTCACTTTGAGGATCCTGCTCACGGACCCTCTCCGCCGCAACATCTCTGTAACCTAAATGTTTTAATGGATATTAACATATAAGATGTTGTAAAATTTGTCTTAATTGTGGGAACGTCATAAGCTGATTAAGTACGACGTCTGTGAAACAAAAGAGAGGGATACGTTTGTTTTCTTTTATTGTTCAAATTACTTGTTCACATAATCATTAAGTACTTCCAATAATTGTAAGTCTATATAGTTGTTATATGCGTGGAATAAATAGTAACTTACTGCTACTATTTTAAATAAAATATTTAAAACCAACAATATAAAAATATTTATGTATCATAAATTTTTGGTTCCACCCATATATTACATTAATTACTTTAGAAAAAATAATAACAAATAACATTCCGTCATCTTTTACTTAGCGTAACTATTCCATGTAAGTTGACACACGTGTCTCTCAGACACAATCGACGTATTCCACTGAGTTCTTACTGCAGATCAGTGCAAAGAGTTCCTTAACAATTGTTCAACGTCGGAGCCCTTGTTGACACGTTCTATGCATGGTATATATGCCTAGCTGTGACTTTTTGTAATCTCTCTTATGTTTTTAGCTTATATGGCCTTTGTAATGTCGTCTAACTAATTTTTCTGCCTTAATTTTTTTTTTAAATAAGTAAACATTCTTTTCAATATACTCGCATGATTATATTAGGAAAGATCGGAGAACATAGCTTTGGTACTAAATAGCTATAGCTATTTAGCACAACTTTTTTTATTTTATTTTTTTATTTATTTCACAAAACTGGTTACAATAGGTGAAAATTTGTGTTAACGTCGATGCAGTGATGTGAAACTAACATGCACAATATATGAGAGCCTAGAGATTTATGTAGAAGTTAAATATTCAGACAAAACATATATAAAATAAGTTAAAAGTCTAAATTTATTTATTTATTTTAGGATCGTCAACATGACAATACATTAGTTAATATACAAAAAGTAGGACTATTGTAACGCATTATAAATGTAGTCATATTTATAGACAACCACGGCATGCTCCAACAATAAATTAAATATTAATAAAACAAAAGATTAAACTATTTTACATATAAAAAAAATACATGATAATACAAAAACGAGAAGATTGAAACAGAAAGAGAAATATAGGAAATACTGAAAAAAAAATCATAATTGTGTTTCGTTTAGTTGAGAAAATGTCGCATGTTTTATGGAGTGAGTTATATGACCTAGATATTCTGTTGACTGAAGAGTAAAAGCCTAAAGAAAGCCTAAAGCCTAATACAATACAATTAAGATTTTATTGAGGCTAAAGAACAATGAAAAATATCAAATTTAGCTTGTATATTGTTGTATTTGTGGAACAATCGGTAGACGAGCGAGTGTTGTCCAACGTTTGGCGAGTACTTCAGTAGGAAGAACGTTTTGTGATTCTCCAAACGACTGTTGTTACGTGGTACTGTGATACATATTTGTCCTAATAAAAATGAACTGTCAACATGGCTATTCAGAGTCTTATATAGGAAAGACAAATCCAATATGGTTCTATGGGATTGCAATGTTTCTAAATTATAATGAGCTAAACGTGATTGATATGACTGTAAAGAGTTGTATTTGTTACTAATGAACGTGAGATGGTATAAAACATTTTTGTACTTGTTCCATTATGTTTGAGTGCACCTGGTATGTTGGATTCCAGACAGGATTACAATATTCCAAGATACCTCTTACCAGAGTATTTTGGATCTAAGTTCCTTACGGCAGGCTTGGAGGAGATAGGGATTTTGCTGCGTGACCGAACTGAAAAAAATGTGATAGTAAAACCGTAAGAAAAAGTCAGTGGAATAAAACCGTTAAATGAGACGTGCGCAGGCGCGACAGTCGTATACACAATAATATTTTTTTTTGTTGCAAATTGTGTCGATTCTACATTAGCCGAAGGAACTTCGTTCCTACCTGGTGTCCCACGACACCACATCTAATTTTTATATATTAACAAGGATATCTTGGGTTCTCTAAATATCTTTGTATGTCTTGCAATGAATCCAGACATTTTTGAGGCCCTTTTTATCATGGCATCGTAGTGAGAGCAAAAACTAAGCGTGCTATCTACTATAACACCTAAGTCACGTACACACGTTCACAATCTCAGTTACCTATTCTGTAAGATTTGTTGCAGTAGATTTTTTGGTTCCGAAACTATGCTGATTGCAGTGTAGGATCTGAGATAAGTGTCTGTCTATTACATTTCACACTAAAGATTCGAGAATCTTACCATTATCAATCATATCATTATCAATAATCAATTTTTTTTTTTGGATCGCCTACATCATTCCTGTACCAAGTTTGGTTTAGTCATAAGCGCCTCTAAAACCCAGGTATTAAAGCAACCACCATGTGGTGACATAGTAGGCTCATCATCGATAATCTTGGAAGGTAAGATTCTCGTCAAGGATATCGAAAGCGGCTTGGTCCTTCGGAAAACTACGGGTCAGAGTTTCGGATTCTCACGATCTGAAACTACACACTATAGTCGCTGCGTATAAAGTTATTGTACTTCCCATACTGCTTTATGCCTCTGAGACATGGTGCCTCTATAGAAGCGACATAAGGAAACTTGATGTCTTTCACATGAGATGCTTACGATCGATACTTCGTGTGAAATGGCAGGACCATATACCCAACTCTGAAATCCTACGGCGGAGTGGGCTCAGCGGAATAGAGTCGCTACTTATTGCACGCCAGCTGGGATGGTGCAGTCATATTGTACGTATGAATGACTCCAGGTTGACTAAGTCAGTGTGTTATTCACAGCTGAAACATGGAAAGCGCAAGCCTGGGGGCCAATACATCCGCTGCAGAGATGTGATCAAGCACCATCTCACCGCGTGTAATATACCTTCACACAAGTGAGAAGAGTTTGCGCAACAGAGATCAGAATGGCGCAACTCTGTTAAAAAGTTAGTAGAAACTTTCGAGGAACATCGACTACACAATCTTGAAGCAAAACGCCTCTCCGTAAAGAACCGCCCCAAGCCTTCCTACTTTTACGCCCTCAATTGCTTCGGTCAGTTACACTGTGCGCCTTGTAACCGTACCTTTAAAACAAAATCTGGTTTCGCGAGCCACATTCGCTCTCATTCACGAAAATAACAAGGTTCGCTGTTGACGGACACGTCAAGAAGGACATCATCATCATCATCAATCAATCTAATTTTATAAAATATAGATAAATATTATTTATATTTAACGAAATTTATTAAATTCTGAACTCTTTAAGTCAGAAGTAGATAAATAGCTTACGTTAAAACTACATAAAACCTATATAGCAAAGAGCTTCCATTCCACGTGAAACTTTATCTCTTACTAAGTATGTTTGCAATGTGTTCAGAACTTGAAATGTTTAGAATAAGCCTCTTCTCCCTCTGATTTCCATAAATAAACACATTCTTTAAAACAATTTTGTTACTAATATATTAGTGATGAACGTTATGAAAAACGTCCCAGGCTAGAATAATATGAGATTGTGTCGTTACATTAAGAAATCGATTCCATTTATTTATATATTGTGGCCGTTTGCGACTTCGTCTGTGTTTACATCTATATAAATAAAGGTACTTTGTTTTCTTATAACTGTAATGCTTTATCATCATTACATAGTACAAAACAAAGTCCCCTACCGTGTCTGTCTGTCTATTTGCCATAAACTCAAAAACTACTCAACAGATTTTCATGCGGTTTTCACCAGTGGATAAAGTGATTCATGAGGAAGGTTTTGGTATATAATAAGTAAAGATTTTTTTATAAACAGGGCGGGACAACGTCCCACCGGTAATATGAGTACATAACTCTCCCGCATACGCTGAGAACTCAGAATTAGCAGGATTTTTTCAAATTTACTATACACATATATTTTGTCAAATTTTAACAGTTATTTAAATTTAAACAATTAATTATAACCTGTGATGTATAAGCTATATAAAAGTGATATAATCGTATGTGAAGCTTATCCACAAATCTGTAGTGTAGTTTTTCCTAGAAAGAGTAACAAAAATCTACCTATCTTCACAAACTTTCTGGTCAATATTGATGTTAATTCCATAAAAAAAAACATTACTAGCAATGGTCCGCAATTTTGTCTACGTTAAATTTAACTTTTCTATAGGGTCAAATGACGTTAGACTTTATCAATCTTATATCCATTTTTATACAAATTTCTTAATTTATATTAAACACGTTCTTATGGAATCAGAGACAAACGTCACAATATAATCGACGTACTAAGACAAATGCTTAATATTTCACCACAAATCATTTTTATCGTTCTTAAAATATTATGGAAAAAATACATACGTGTTAAGTAACGTCGCGCCGTAGTAACTGTATAAAATTCGACGTAACGGGAACATTTGATATGCGATGCTAGTCACTCGAATTTACATACACAAACTCTGCTATCTGTCATCTTAAAAACATGTATATATCACCCGTATATTTCCAAGGTATCTCCGTATAGCATACAATACTATAATAAAAAAAATGTACCTATGTTACAGAATTTAAATAATTCACTTAATCTATAGTACATTTTTGAAGCTACTTTATGTACTCATTCTATTGTATTTAATATTGAAAGAACGAAAAAGGTTACATGACATAATTTCTGATATACATAAGTTGGTTAACACGCTAAACCTAAAGAGGGTTGGCTTTGAAGTGCTGCTGCTGGAACACACCAATAATTGCTTGACAACAGATTTTCAGCATGGTAGTAGGTGGTTGAGCCACGCTGAAGCTATTATTGGTTTCAGCATGAATGTGTCAGCTCGCCGGGGTAGTAACACCCTCTCACAGAAAACCGACGTGAAGTAACAGTGCTTGCATTGTTGCCTTTCGTTAAGTCAGTGAGATCGCCGGAGGTCCACCTCCCCTCCTCTCTCCTCTAACCCCTCCCTCCCTTTCCTCCAAACACGGGCTGGCAACGCACTTTCGACTCCCCTGGTGTTGTTAGTGTCTATGGACGGTGGTGATCACTTAACATCAGGTGACCCACCTGTTCGTTTGCTTGCTATGACATAAAAAAAGCAGCTAACCAGGCAGACTCAAAAAAAGCCTTACGCATCAGGCTATCCTTTTTTTACGATGGTTTCCTTTAAAAGCTTACTAGGATTCGACCCTACGTCCATTGACGTGGGGTCCGAACACGCTACCAACTAAGCCAACATCACTTAACAAAACTCAGACTTTATGCATATTTATTAACTAATATTCCCTTAATTATCTCATTTGTAAACTCAACAAGTGTGTGTAATACACATGTATCTATATATAGACGAACGACGTACTATTACGCACGAATACATTTTTCATCTATTCGCAGCGACACGAGAGTCTCCCCCACATTATATAGACTACACGACATGCTTTTAATTTTTATCGTGGCCTTTTTGTGTATACGAGCAACACGGTATGTATCGATTTGAACATGAAAGACAATGCGACATAATTGCTCGTTTTATTGTGGATTTTTCCTATCGCTTGCGAGAACAATAATATTTTTCTGGATGAAATATACCCAATGCCCATTTATGTACCCCTGATAACGTATGTACGTATAATTTCACAATTATCGGTTAATTAGTTAAGGCATGAAAATGTAAGAAACAAACTCATATTGCATTGATATACAAAAACCCAAGATGCACACTTAACGTCTTACAGCCGGCACACAAAAATGAGTGCATGGATTATGCACTTTTTTGTAAATAATATTTCTTTTAATAATCCGATTATTATCATGTGTCACTGATATAGTAGTATTACTGGCTGTGTCTCTTGCTGTGCCGATATCAACATAGACATAGTTCATCTTAGTCTGAGTAAATTTCCTTATATATAAAGACAGATTCTCTCCTCAATATAATATAATTAAGTTAGCATACTCGTATAGGATTTCATAATTGTATTTATTAATATAGTTGTGCGTGCATATAAATTAGGATTGAAAATGCCCTTAAAGAGTTCAAAATTTATAAAATAGTACTTACAACAGACGATAGTTTGCAGACATTTTTTGTCGTCAATTGTTTTCTGAATGTGAAGAGATCGCGATCGCTTCCACTGCATGGCGGTAGACATCTACAGAGGTTTTATTTTAAGGGAACGTTTTCAAGCATATTATACGTGAACAAGGATAATATAATTGAATTTTAAGATTTTTTTTATCAAAAAAGGACAAAGTCCGCTTGCCGCGCTAGTATATTAATAAATTATTTGTGTTGTAACAAAACTTTTCTTCCAAACGAGCTATGAATCCTTTGTATGCTTTGTATCTTTACGCGTTGGTACTGAGTATAAAGAACAGATACTCCATCAATTCAATTTCGAATAAATTAATATTAATTGTTGTTACACGGCTGTTATTATTAAAGTTTGCATCAGGAAATTCAGTTCTCCTTGGAATTATCAAACAGCACAAACAAAAACAACCCAAATTTGAATGTCAGAAACTAAAATTCAACTTACGGGTTTAAGATAAGTATTATTTTTGTTTCCAAACAGTTTTGACAACAGCTTGAACTGAACTTGAAATAACGCAACGAGATTCCAACGATAAAATCAAAATATCATAAGAAATATGGAATATATGTAAACTTTAAAAGACTTCTCTTAAAGAAAAATACTTTTATTTATAGCAAGTGACCTACTTTTTTTTAAAATTAGGACGTCACCGCTGTTGTCGTAGGGCAAAATTTGGAGCAATGCACCAATATTTTACAACAGTAATATAAAACTCGTTAGTTACAAATGGCAATGACTTTACTATGTTTATATGATTTCAATTGAAAATCTCGTAATTTTCCATATAAATAACACTTTTATTTCAAATATTTAAACAAAAGTGATTTTATTGGAAAATAAAATGTTATTACACAAAATACAAAAGAATACTTTAGCAAAATTCTTTTATACTATATATATTAAATTAAAAATTGGTAATTGATTTACTGTGGACTTATTATAGGCCTGCATGACAGCAGCGACCGGCGACGGATAGTATGTCTCTCGGTGGTCGCCATTGTTTTTGGATTGAACTGTGCTTACCATCAGGCACAGTACAGTCACTTTGCCGAGCTACAATAAAAAAATAATTCACTACTTTATAAAAGAGATAATGTAATAGGATTTGGTACTGATGTTCTATTTACATCGACAAGTTCATGCTACATCTCCTCAAGTTAAACTAGCGCCATTCTAATAATTTTACGAACCTCTATTTTACAAATTTTCATAGAATTTTTTTCAAATGTAACCTATATGAAATACTCCTGTTGATTTCTAGATTGCATTATAACAATCAAATTTTATTAATGCCATAGATAACTCTCTCAGCCCGTGTAATCGACCGGCCAAATCACGCTTATTTTCGTGGCATACTAATCAGTCAGCCGCACGTTTAGGTGCCGAATGAATGCAAATCAACCCTTTGGAACTTTGCGAACGGACACCTATGTGTACTTATGCGGCAGGTAATTAAATCCTTTTTGAAGTCACTAGTTACACGTCCCTAACCGTACGCCATCGGAATACAGAATGTACTCTCATTGAATCTCAAATTTACTGAATTAAAATAAAGGATGAATCGTCGAATACATAAATCATGGGGTATTACCGCATAGTAAGCATTTCTTGCAAGGTAATGTAAACTGAAAAATGTAATAAAATTAGTATATTCATTAATAACTCTATCATTAGTTATGACTTGGTTATAATAAGTTCTAATTTGAATATATAAAATCTTACATACGTTCAAGGAATTAATTTCATATTTACAGGAAAAACACCCTCTTTTGACAATAATCTAAGCGTAGCCTAAAATAAGAACAGCTGTAAACTGTACTTACCGTAGTAATATTAGCTTACAGAATTATACTAAGAAGGTGTTATTTAACAATCTAGTGCTAGTGCCAGCGGAATATCTTCCACCAGCATCCTTAAGAATTATTTTACGTAACAGTTATTATTAGTAAAAATAAATTAGATAGCAACAACTAATTCTCAATTTTATAATAAACGCGTATGTGAGTCTGTTTATTAGACTTTCAAGCCTTAACTACTTAATTCTATGTACGCGTTATTATTACAGAAAAGGAAATAGGGAATCTGCCATCCAAAAAAAGGTACTGTTCCCGAAGGATGAATCATATCTCCATCAACGCTAACGAAGCTGCAAACAAAAGCTACTGAGATAAATAAACCTTGAAAATATACTAAAAACGTACAACAACAAGAATGTGCAAACATATCTGTGATAAATCGCGAACATCAACCAATGCATCCCGTCGCACCTAAAAAGTGGGCCAACCCATTCATAAAACGCATAGAACCGAAAGCAAACGGCTCACGTTACAACTTTGATGAGTTCCTACACTCTCTGGTGACCGGAACACCTCTCTCAAACATTTAAATGGAATTTAATATCGGATTACTTTTAATAGATCTGATTTCAAAGTTCGTAACTTTCTGTTCCGATCAATACTCATATAATTTATATATCTACTGTAATTATCTCTTGCGAAAATTGTTATTTGAAGGGTATTATAACTTAGTAACTATTTTATATGGCATATGATGCAATAAGTTGTTATTATTTTGTGTTAACATCATATCAAAAACAAATGAAGACTGTGATACGTTTGATTATCCACCACAATCGTTATAAAATATGATTATTGGTTGTATACTGCATGTAGGTCAAATGTTTGAATGCTTGATTTAAAACTACAATGTTATAATTATGGTAGTTCGATGTTTAATTATGGTAGAAAAAAGCAGGGATTTTGGAATGTATCTCACGGCAAAAACTATATTTTAAATGTGTAATGCCAAAAAAAAAACAAATTAAGAATGATACATACAAATAGTATGTAAAATTAAACATAAAACATACTGAAATACATAGTTTGTTAAATATAGTATTTATTAATTCGTCTAAATATGAACGAATGTTTAAGGAACTCATGTATAATTGTCAGATTAACTGAAAAAGAAAGCGAGAGAGATTATTATTCAGTTTTTATTGAATAAAGGTTTGACATATATATATTAACTTGATTCTTTATTTGAATTAGTAATCAGGTTTTGATAAAAATATCAACTCAACACCAGACTAGTATTTGGAAAGTCCATCAAGTGTTCAAACAGTTATTCAAACCTAAAATATTTCTCTTAGTCGCTCGAACTTTTTCTATTATCCCAACAGAACGAGTGTAATTTTATTATGTCAATAATGTTTTGCTTCTATAGAGTACACTGTATCTAAATTGTGTTGGACGTCACTTTTCTCGTTTAGTGAGTTCTAAAATCTTATAAAGCATTTTTCCTTCTGATCTGATCAATAATAGAATCTCCGAAATTGTTGAAGCGATTTTAGACTTACTATATACTCTATACACGATTTTCTAGAGTATTATTTTTATTGTTAGAGTAATAAATTGTTAAAGCTCTCTGTAGTGATAGGGCTTCTTCTAAACCCGCCTAGCTAACTACCACCCTCTAATTGAAATACTGTAGCCAAGCATCTATAGGCGTATTCCGGCATTTTCACTTGACAGCCAGTCAGACCATATCGTTATTTAATATCAAGCGAGATTGTGGTCAAACGGTACTTATAATAATTCTAATTCCAAATATTCTAACACGTTTCCATAAAATAAGAAAACCGTTTTCACAAAAACAACTACGTAATATTACTATACAAACATACATACTACCATGACATAATTAAAATTATGTCAATTTTATTTTAATTAGACTATAATAATGTCCTGTTTTTGCTTATTTTTGGTGTGAAACATTTATTGCGTATATTGGGAGTGAAATCAATTCGCATGCCGTCACGGCCGTTGCGGCAACGGCATGACTCTGCCTTATTTCATACCTCCTCTGTCACCACTCTTGTGTTCTGCGTGTGCGCGTATACTATAATGCTTCGTTGCTTCTGTGTATGAGCTATGTAGTACTTCTATCTGACTACAGTATACTGAAAACGCTACTTCATAAAATCTTAAGTAAGTAATTTTAATGTTTCTCGCGCTCTCGTTCATATTGTTACCTTTTACTTCTTCTTAGTTTGGTAACCAATCCTCTTTAATGAAACTCATTACTGTTATTATCATGTGGGTTACTACAAGTTTCTCGGAATGATTTCAATATTTCAACAAAGCGGTGACCTTCTTTTTAGTACTTTCTAGAGGGTATTTGTTACATCTTAGAATTCATAATCCATGGTATTATACTACGTAGGATTCCGCCAATATAACAAAATATAGAGTCATATGATCCAAGACTATGAATAAAAAATATAACTCAATTCTTGATAGTTATCCGATTTCCAGTTTTTCTTTTACTAATAGTAAAACAATCATTAAAGCAATCATGGCAGGTAAATTGCACGATTCGACTAACTAGATATCGGAAAGAACCTGAAACAAATCACCTCTGTTACAATATTAATGAGTTCCGAGGTGCACTAGTAAATCGAAAGGCGGGTAAACCGTTCGGAAATTGTTTAACTAGATTTTGAATTATATTTTATTGAGTTCAATTTTAAGAAAAAAAATGATGAATACCGTGGATTCCAGTAGAATAAATGGAGCATGAAAAATTGATTATCAAGCTGAATAGGCCGAAAATACGTTCAATGTAAAACAATTTAACTGAGAAGTCAGTAATTCGTGTAATTAATCGATATGTTATCTAATCTTTGCGTATTATAAAAGGCGACGTTAAAATTACCTATCTGTCCGTTTGTGTATACCACGAGAACTACGAAACCAATTTATATGATTATTATTCTCATCTATACTAATAATATTATAAAGAGGTAACGTTTGTGATTTTGTGACGTTGTAGGAGGTAATCTCAGGAAGTACTAAACCGATAACTAACGCGGCCTTAACGACGAGAGATATATGATTGAGTTCTAGAAAAAAGTTTTAGCTTAATAATGCCTATTACCGCCCAACGAAGTGGGCACGAGTCAGCTAGTCATAGATATAATAAGATAAATATCGATAACCAGAACATTCCATACTATTAAACTATGTATGTATATAACGTAGTGGCCAGCTGTTTAGAAAATAAATTATTAAAAATTACCCTCACTACTATACATCTATCTTTTAAACTTAAATCAGCGACCGTTTATTTATCCATGACAAAGTATACTAAAATTTTTATTATTACACAAAAACCTAATTGAAAGAAGATCATGTTTACGCATATCTAAGGACGGTCATCTAAAAGATGGAATAAGTCACATAAGGTAGCAGGAACTTCTAAATGGAAGTTGTAATCGAAGATTCATCCTATCGCGGAACCTGAAGAATGTCTATGTCCATTAGTGGACTGATATAAGCTGACACACACATTAGTTTACAATCTGAGCTTGTTCGACTTTTACTCGACGTGATCAGATATATAATTCATCAACACAAATAAAATATGAAACTTTCTGAATAACTCACAGCGACATAAGTACAATTTCTTTAGAATTTCTTCGTGCCGTACCTTTATATTCCCAATATAAAGATTCATTAAAACCAGCAATGAAAGTAACTTTTAAATCTCCTGCCGTAGAACAAAATTGAGTCAACTTTAAAATACTGCTGTAACAAAAAGGCACCGTTCATTGAAAATCATATTACATAATTAGGCAATAAACTTTCACATTCATCGGTAATATTGCCTTCGCACGTGATCGCAATATTAAACTACGTGTAATACATATAATTTTGAAAGGTAAGAAGGTCTGTTTCAGTTATTTATAATTATTTACGTGGAACGTGATATTACGTGCCTGTTCGATCGCTAAAAATATTTGCACTGTCACAGATATTACGCCCTACCCTCTATTACGAAGCAAAACTATAAAAGGCGTAGCGAAAACGGAGCAGGTTTCTTGTAGTTTGGTGAAGCTATAGTAAAGACCTGTCAGGCCAACAGCGTAGTTAGTTTAAAAAAGAAAAAAGGAGCGAGGTTAATTCTCGCGTGGAGCGCAGTGCCTGGTCGTTTAGATCTCTATACAAAATACATGTATATTTAGTAGTATCTTACTGTATCTGCTGTTTAAGGTAAAAACTTTTATTATTGATTCTCGATTCCTCTTGCTCTGATCGATTAAATGACAAGGAGGACGTCATTTATAATTAACTGCCGCTCCTATCGTCAGCCATTGCGGTATATACAATTCTTCTGTATATGTCTGAATTCCTAAACGGCTGGGCACATTTTAATGATATTTTTTTGTATGTTTTCAGGTGGATTCAAGAATGGTTTAGATTATGTGCTAAGTAGGATCCAGTAGGTGGTGCTACAATCTAAATTTACGATTTTTTTTTTCGGATAAGACAACCTCTTTTCGAATTTTGACATTTTATCCTATAGGAAGATTATGATAATGTTTGAAGTTATACTTCTTTTGGTGCGTTAGGGAAAAATTTTTACTCTCAGTAAATTTTTACGATGCGTGCGCACACCGTCATGAAAAACCGACACCCTGAAGTTAGCTACAGTCCACATTATGTTTCTTTGTATTTGTTGTTTGTATTTCTTTGTATTAAAAGTGTCAATGTATTAAATACCTTTTTTCTATTGTTAGTGTCGTTTTTTCTACAAACGTAAAATAAGGCGAAAGATAAAATTTTTGAAAAGATTTTTATCTGGTTACGCCAAAGAAGTATAACTTCTAACGCGTGTACATAAGTACACACATACTTTTTTTCAATTTCTCTTTTTCATTCACTTGCTTTCTTATATATCTATTCGGGTGTAATTTTGTAACTGATTTAAACTAACTTCCTGATAAGCTTAATAATAGAAAAACACACACAGAAGAAGAAGGAAACTTTCTATCTCAGATATGATCATGTAAAAATAACTCCAATAAACCAGACCTTTATATTTAAAGTTTTATTTCGTTTTAAATAACGTGCTATATTAATGGAATCAAATAAAAAACCAACTGAAAAAGTGAGTCAACGTCATATATTGTAAATAAGACCTGGATCATAGGTTTTTCTATACATAAACCGATGGTGTAAATTGCCTCGAGTTATAAATAAAATGATACACAGCTGTAGAGTGTACAAGATAACCAGGTCTCCGCTCAGTCTATCGAAAAACATTTGCGGCCTACGTCCGACGGAGTAGAATAATTAATTTACGAAAGAATCACACTGCGTAAAATTTATTTCATGCCGCTCTGAGTTTTACAAGATCTGTGTCGTATTATAATGTTTTAATGAAATACCTTTCGTTATTATTTAATAACATTTTGATATATAAGCTAAAAATGTACAATTAATTATAATTATGTATAAGTGTTCATACATACTTTACACAACCGATCGTCAAAAAATGTTACAGTTGTCAGTGGTACAGAACTAGGACACAAGTTACTTTCCATCCCAAAAAAAGGTACTGTTTCTGAGTAAAATAAACATTAACACGAACCAAGCTGCGAGTAGATAGTACTATATAAATAGAGAAGATAGTAATATATAAATCGAATTAAACACTAAAAAAACTTGCTCAATATAACCATACATATAACGAGGCCTTTTTGTCACTTCTTTATTGGGGGCACGCTAATTTTCGAAAATTATAAGTCCATAATTTTTTTTTATGATTACTACATAGACAAACCACTTTACGACGCGGTAACTGTTCAAGAAAGATAGATTAGATTTTGTATTTGGATAATTTTGACCTTTTAAAAAAAATCTAAAATTTTTGTAAAGTTTTACAAAGACATTTTTTCAACTTTTTTCAAACACTTAAATTTTTTTCAATTTTTATGGCAATTTTTCGATATTTTCGAAATTCCCTTTAAGGGTACTGCGTGCCCAATAATGCCCCACAAAAAAGCTCTGCATATAAATATATTCCTTATACTATAATAGTTACCCTCAAGTTTAGTTTTTACAGTCCTAAGCACCCAACACCACGCACTTTGTCACAGGACACGCCCAGACTATTACTTCATTCCCACTAGGTGTGTTTTTTTACCTAAATGGTTCTGCTTCTCAAGATCAGAATAATGTCTGAAATGGCTATAATGTCTGTAAAAATAATGTCTATAAATTTCTTCAAAAGGTCCGCAAACAAAAATCAAACAATTGGTTGAATTTTATAACATTCAGTATATAACTCATCATAGTATAAATACGAATGTGAGTTTATTTACTTGTCATGCTTTCACGATTTAACTATACGAGCAGCCATCATAAAAATATGCATACACGTTATCAGGGTTGCAGAAAATGGCATAGAGTTCCATTCATCTAAAACGAACACTGTTCCCGAGGTATCGGTCAATTATACATTAACATGAGAGAAGCCGCAGTCAAAAACTAGTTAGTTATGTTAGAGCCTAGATTAGTTAGAGAGTAATAGTGAAACTCGGAGCGTATAAATATGTCTGTATTCTATTTGAATACAAAATATATAGCGTTTATATTCAGAAAGGATCTTTTATTTGTTTGATTGACATATTCAATATACAATAGATTAACGTCTCAGCTAGTCTGGATAACATTCTCGACTCATACAGTAATAGGAATATTCATTTTTTTTTTGTTGTTGCACGGCAAAATGCCTGCACTGTGCCTGATGGTAAGCACAGTACAATTCAAAAACAACGGCGACCACCGAGTGACACACTATCCATCGCCGGTCACCGCTGTCATGCCTGCCTACGAAGAGCTGGATATGCACAGGCTGATCCCGAAACGCGACCTGCAGAAGCGAATCACTATGACTTTTTTCGCCATATACATGGTGGTTGCGACCCAGTCAGGCTGTAGAACCCTACTACCCAGCTTTCGCCATTGCCTCGTTCGTTATTCAGCAGGGTGCACCACGTGCAGGTGAGGTTGGCTTGAGTGCCTCAAGTCTTAGATGTTATTCGATACCCCTTACACCCCAAAAATGTTATATGTGTACAACTTTTAGGTACATAATAGAGAAAAACCTGGATTTAGTTTCGATATATTTTCTATAGTACAAGATAATTTTAATACTCACCATGTTCATTTAATAATATCTCTCGTTTTATATGACTAAATAATATGCACTCAGTTTTACATAAATAATTTGTGCCATTCATGTACTGCATACTTTATACAAGCGACCGAAATATGCAGTTCAAACTTCATCCCACTGGAATCTCACAAACGAGTTCCACATACTCGTAGTATTTATTCGTCGTCTAGTTTCGAAAATTATTATCTTATTTCTACGGGGGCAAAACTTAATTTGGAATTCATTTACTTGATTATAAATATAGGAAATATGCTGAAAAGAACATAAATAAATATAAATCTATTATTAAACCTTGGTAACGGTTCGGTGATTAACGTATTTTAACACCGCGTCGATTGACGTAGGTTCGTATCCTTGCGATTCCGGAACTTCTAATGAAAGAAAGCATTACAATTTTACATTTCCCATATGATTTACAATGGATTTTGTAACTTCTGAACAATTTATTTGACCCATAAGTCCTGTGCATATTTATGTAGGAAATAAAACGCTTTACAAAAAGGGTCTTTCGTGACATTTGAATATATTTATTCGTTCAGAAGTTATTCAAAAATAAAGTTGAACTTACTAGAAAATTGGATGGTTTTTTTTGGCGAAAATAACAAATTAATTGCAGAATTAAAGCTTTGCTAATTGTTTTATTGTCCAATGAAGCGGGTGGGAATCTGCTAGTCAGTTATATAGTTATACAATAATAAAACTTTAACAAAACACGTGTACATTTCGTTAGGTTCACTATTATATTAGCTAGCCATAAGTTCGAAAAGTCGTCCTTTTAAAGTATTATTTAACTGCATTTGTGGTTGAGTTTAGAAAAATATTGTCTTAGTACTTATTTACATTATTTAAATAACTCCTGTGTGAAATTTTAATATCTCTCGACTAATCTGTTTATTTATGCTTTCTGTGTCAGATAATTTCAAATATTGTATTTATATTGATGTGTACGGCGTTACTGAATGGTATAAATCTCTTATTTATCACTATAGAAATATATTATTTAATGTGTATACACAATTTGGCTTTAAGTTATAACAAACACCAAAAAGAACTGTAAAATATTTAACAATTCCTTTACATAATATCTAAACTTTTAACTTCCACTTAAAAAGGAAACTACGCCTATTGAAAACAAAATTTAATTACGAAGTATAATTAATTAATTTTCCGAAAGTATTTCGTGAAACTAGTAAAATCTGCCAATTTAAATTTCTGTCGGTAACGTAACCGTTGGAAGGTCGTTCAAAAACCTAGTAAACTGAGAGCCCTTCAGCCCTCGCTCATAATTGCTACTCTCCCAAACTTTACCTAGTCATATTTTTATAATAAATAATGAAATGTATAATTTCAAATTATTCTCTACTAATAAAGCAAACAATTTAAAAAAATTTAAGCTGAAAGCACTATTCATAAAGAATGCTGATGGCTACAAATTAACCGCTTAATAGAACTCTTAAGAGTGCCTTATACTAGACATATGAAAATTTCCAGAGGCGTTCCTTTTTTAATGTATTAACAAGAATTGTTAAAGATTCCTGCTCTAGGCGAGTTAAACAGAGGGTTATTTTTTTTATAATTCCTGAGATATTGCCGATGACATTTTCAGTCGGGCTAATATAATATAATTTACCGGAAAAATTATACTCATATAGTATATATTTGGTAAGTCTAAGAAATGACGAAGAATCGGTTCTATATAATATAGAATTTAAAACACGTACGATGTTATTACAAAAAAGTTAAATACGTATTGAACCCCAGCTTTAAAAAGGTCTCATATTAAATGCACCGCGGTCGCTGAATGTTCGCCATGTTGCTCTTTTGTCTCGCTTTGGTTACGTTAGGTTAGACTTGTGAAAGAGGATAACGCGAACTTGCACTAGAATGGATAAGATTAGGAATGAATATATCAGAGGAAGTTTGAAAATAGCACCAGTAACAGATAAGTTAAGGAGTAATAGGTTAGCATGGTATGGGCATGTTATGAGGAGAGATGAAGACCATGTAACTAGAAAAGCTTTGAGTATGACGGTCGATGGATATAAGAGTAGAGGAAGACCGAAAAAAGGATGGATGGATTGTGTGAAAAATGATATGTGTGTAAAAGGTGTGATGACTGAGATGACATCTGATAGGCGAGCGTGGAAAAGGAAAACATGTTGTGCCGACCCTACTTAGGTGGGATAAGGGTAAGAAGATGATGACGTATTACTTGGTTTAAAAAAGTTTTCTAATAAATGCACCACGCTCACCCGAGGCAAGTTCGCGTTATCCTCTTTCACAAGTCTAACCTAACGTAACCAAAGCGAGACAAAAGAGCAACATGGCGAACATTCAGCGACCGCGGTGCATTTAATATGAGACCTTTTTAAAGCTGGGGTTCAATACGTATTTAACTTTTTTGTAATAACATCGTACGTGTTTTAAATTCTATATTATATAGAACCGATTCTTCGTCATTTCTTAGACTTACCAAATATATACTATATGAGTATAATTTTTCCGGTAAATTATATTATATTAGCCCGACTGAAAATGTCATCGGCAATATCTCAGGAATTATAAAAAAAATAACCCTCTGTTTAACTCGCCTAGAGCAGGAATCTTTAACAATTCTTGTTAATACATTAAAAAAGGAACGCCTCTGGAAATTTTCATATGTCTAGTATAAGGCACTCTTAAGAGTTCTATTAAGCGGTTAATTTGTAGCCATCAGCATTCTTTATGAATAGTGCTTTCAGCTTAAATTTTTTTAAATTGTTTGCTTTATTAGTAGAGAATAATTTGAAATTATACATTTCATTATTTATTATAAAAATATGACTAGGTAAAGTTTGGGAGAGTAGCAATTATGAGCGAGGGCTGAAGGGCTCTCAGTTTACTAGGTTTTTGAACGACCTTCCAACGGTTACGTTACCGACAGAAATTTAAATTGGCAGATTTTACTAGTTTCACGAAATACTTTCGGAAAATTAATTAATTATACTTCGTAATTAAATTTTGTTTTCAATAGGCGTAGTTTCCTTTTTAAGTGGAAGTTAAAAGTTTAGATATTATGTAAAGGAATTGTTAAATATTTTACAGTTCTTTTTGGTGTTTGTTATAACTTAAAGCCAAATTGTGTATACACATTAAATAATATATTTCTATAGTGATAAATAAGAGATTTATACCATTCAGTAACGCCGTACACATCAATATAAATACAATATTTGAAATTATCTGACACAGAAAGCATAAATAAACAGATTAGTCGAGAGATATTAAAATTTCACACAGGAGTTATTTAAATAATGTAAATAAGTACTAAGACAATATTTTTCTAAACTCAACCACAAATGCAGTTAAATAATACTTTAAAAGGACGACTTTTCGAACTTATGGCTAGCTAATATAATAGTGAACCTAACGAAATGTACACGTGTTTTGTTAAAGTTTTATTATTGTATAACTATATAACTGACTAGCAGATTCCCACCCGCTTCATTGGACAATAAAACAATTAGCAAAGCTTTAATTCTGCAATTAATTTGTTATTTTCGCCAAAAAAAACCATCCAATTTTCTAGTAAGTTCAACTTTATTTTTGAATAACTTCTGAACGAATAAATATATTCAAATGTCACGAAAGACCCTTTTTGTAAAGCGTTTTATTTCCTACATAAATATGCACAGGACTTATGGGTCAAATAAATTGTTCAGAAGTTACAAAATCCATTGTAAATCATATGGGAAATGTAAAATTGTAATGCTTTCTTTCATTAGAAGTTCCGGAATCGCAAGGATACGAACCTACGTCAATCGACGCGGTGTTAAAATACGTTAATCACCGAACCGTTACCAAGGTTTAATAATAGATTTATATTTATTTATGTTCTTTTCAGCATATTTCCTATATTTATAATCAAGTAAATGAATTCCAAATTAAGTTTTGCCCCCGTAGAAATAAGATAATAATTTTCGAAACTAGACGACGAATAAATACTACGAGTATGTGGAACTCGTTTGTGAGATTCCAGTGGGATGAAGTTTGAACTGCATATTTCGGTCGCTTGTATAAAGTATGCAGTACATGAATGGCACAAATTATTTATGTAAAACTGAGTGCATATTATTTAGTCATATAAAACGAGAGATATTATTAAATGAACATGGTGAGTATTAAAATTATCTTGTACTATAGAAAATATATCGAAACTAAATCCAGGTTTTTCTCTATTACATTAAAATCACCTCCGATGTAGATATCCTCATTCTGTGGAATATCAATCATCACCCCATCAAAATCTTCCCAAAACTTTTCTTTTACAGTCTCATTACACCCAGCTTGCGGCGCATACACACTTATTATATTAACCGTCATCTGTTCTATCAATAATTTCACCAATATTAATCTATCATTTACTCTTTTTACATCCGTCACACATTTCTTTAGCTCATTGTCTACTACAATTCCTACACCATTTCTCTTACCGTTACTCCCACAGTAGTAGAATTTATATCCTATACCAATCTCTCTCGCTTTCGTCCCTTTCCATTTCGTCTCTTGCAAACAGGCCACATTTATGCGTCTTCTTTGCAAGACATCAGCTAATTCTCTTCCTCGTCCAGTCATTGTTCCCACATTCCAACTCGCAAATCTCAACCGTACATCCCGAATTCCTTTCTTACTTTGAGTCCTACCCTGAGTAAACCCTAATCCAGTTTTCATACTTAACATGTTGTGAAGTACGATTTGGCTTAATTTTTACGATCGGCCGCCTGCCTGACATCAACCCTCCTTGGGATTAAGACGTAATGCCCTAAATACAATAAATCATAATACTAGTAGGATAAATATTGAAATAAATATATATGTATTTACTATATACGGAATAAAATTTAAGAACTAAAATAAAATAAAATGCAACTTCCTTTCCACTATTGCTTCTTAACAGTACAAAGCTTATGGCAGTAGCGATCCTTGATTTATGCACTCCGTACTATTCCTTATTATATCAATCCACACTATGTCGGTATATAAGGGAATTTATTATGAAATATTCCAATATTTTCGCTATTTATTGCCAAAAAAATTTTTTTCCAAAATTATAAATTAATTTAGATGTTTTGAAGGTGAACGTCAACGTCAAAGTTAATAAGTTAGTTAGTTAGTTAACCAAGTAATACGTATTTAACTTTTTTGTAATAACACGGACAATATTTTATTAAGACTAGATTTATTTTACTAATCTCAACAGTTCGGATTTCATAAAATATGTTTTTTAGAACCCGTCTAACATTTAATTTTTTATAATGGTGATATATGTTAGAAGATTCATAAATATAATTTAAATATATAAAAACCTAGTGTCATAATGTTTACCCACGATGAACTGCGAAACTACTTAACCGATATTCATGAAAGTTTGCATTTATATAAAATCTATTCCAACTTAAGAGATAGGATAATTTATATTTTGCATAATGGTCATCCCATTCCGAACCATTCACAGAAAACCGATGTGCGTGCATTATTGCGTTTCGTTCGGTCAGTGAGAACGCTGGTTACCCACTTCCCTCCCCTCCTCTCTTCCCCACTCCCCCTTCTCCCAAACACAGGCTGGCAACGCATTTGCGACTGCTCTGGTGTTGCATGTGTCTATGGATAGTGGTGATCACTTAACATCAGGTGACCCATCTGTTCTTTTGCCTCCTATGATATAAAAATATATATATATACTTTTTTAATTGTAAATTAAATTATTATCTATATTGATTATTGTTATTAATTGCAAGTTTCATCAGTCTCAAACAGATGGCGTTTTAAATTAGTTTGTTGGAAGAAAACTATAAGACGGACTGCTATAAATATATCATAGATGGCGCCACATTTTTTATATTGAATTTCTTTTTGAACTCCAGTTTATTTTATGGTGCACGTGTTCTGTTAATCTATTTCCTATGTACTGTCGTTTTCTCTATATGAAGTTTTTAGGCAGACTCATTACCCCATAATACCTAATACTGTAGCAAATACTGAGCCACAGCAACGCGTGCGCACGGCTCAGCTAGTAAGAATTAAAAAAAATCAACCCAATGCCTTTGTTTTAGTTAAGAATTCGCATTTTTCAAGTACTGAGTTTTGTGGCTTTTTATATAAACGTTATATAAAGTGTTTGAGTCCAAAGACAATTTCTGTGCTCTATATTTCTATACTCTAAATGGCCCGTCCCGACTATTCGTGAGTATAGCGAAGAACATGAAATCATCTCTTTACAGTGCGACTATTTAGTGAAATGAAATGACAACAATGTATCAATTATGTCAATATTTTTAATAATATCCCTAGTTTTTTCGACTTTTATATGGGTATTTTTAACCCAATATTTTTATTTTTCCGTACAATTTTTTAAATGTCTTTCAAACCAACCTTGTCTTGACAATTACAAACACAATAATATAAGAATTATCTAGATAAGTACAGCCATTATGAAGTGAATCGCTTACTTACATTCGATAATTCATTTTTATTTATATGTTTTTTTAAAAATATAAGTACTATTAACTGACTAGTCTTGTTTGATGTTAAAAAAAAGGGAGTAAGCATCTAACACACAAAACTTGAAATGCTTGGAGATAGATTTTCAATCTAAAAGTATTATCTAACGAGGCGGGCATTAGAAGAGCTCATTCCACTTTGCTGTGTCATCAAGACTGTTATATCGTCTAAGACTTAGTATTTTATTTATTCATACAAAAATAATACATTATACCCACTGACGTACGGAGACAATATTATTATTATTCATGTATCTTATTTGTTTTCTATCAGCGACCACTGTCCGTATCACATTCAACATACGACATTTATGTTCTTATTCGCGACAATACAATAAATGTGATACTATGAATAAAGCTACGTCTATAGTGATGAAAGTAATGCGGACAATTAAACGCTTCATCGTTTATATTATAATAACATATTTATAAAGAGTGAAACGATGCAAATCAAAATATAAACAATGTACTAATAATACTTATATGGCGGTAGGGCCTCTTTTAAGCTCGCAGGCCGGCATGACAGCGGTGACCGGCGATGGATAGTGTGTCACTCGGTGGTCGCCATTGTTTTTGTATTGTACTGTGCTTACCGTCAGGCACAGTGCAGTCATTTTGTCGTGCTACTATAAAAAAAAAGTGCGTGCGTACAATGTACACATGTCAGAAGTGAAACATCTTTGGCGAACTAATTTATAAGTCTTGTTTATATTTATACAAATCTAAAACTTTAGATTTCCGAGACTTAAAAATAGATGAAAAATCTGCGTTTACTGCAAATGACGTCACTTCCGTTGCATACCTGCGTGACGTTACATCTGTAAAAATTTTACCCTCATGCGCCTAAAGAAGTTTCACTTCAAAAAATCGAGCTAAAACCCTCTAGTTGAAAGTCTGTCGGCAAACACAAATAGAGGTGTTCCGGCCACGGTTGAGAGCCACTCTCTAAGTTGAACGTTGTTACTATCTCGCATCACATCATTATATTCATCAGGTGAGATTATGGTCAAACTTTAAAACCTATGATGTGTATAAAAAAAACATAAATGATATATATATAGCCTGTAAAGAATTTCTTTGTCATTTCGAGGATGCAGAAATCAATACTGAACTAGAACCAACTTTTTGATATATATTTACTGTTGATATCTGCTATATATTTAATCAGGAACTTCATGAAACTTCTCATTATGATACTATGAGCGTCTGTAAATCTATAAGTATTTCTAAGTCATAACTTAAGATCATAAAATTAATTATTCATAAAAAAATGCCGCACTATCAAAGTACTCCATAAACAGAGAACTCAAAAGATATACTCTAAAGCAGACTCATTTTTATGCAAATGATATCAATCCGCTATCGCCTATGCGTATAGTTACATGCCTGTGAGGTAGACGGGACCCGCATTGCCAATCGTATCACTGGCATGACAACTACGGTGACACTAGCAAACATAAAGCACTTCACAAGATACTGAAAGGGAGTGAAAGCATTGTTTACTTATCTTTAGTATTCGTAACAGCGGTTTTTCAATTGGTATTCAAAATATTAAACGTAATATATCTAAACTGTTCATTTCAATGTATAAAAATATCAATTAATTTACATTTATCAAAACCGATATTCTTTATTTAAACTGTTAAAACATCTCTGGAATTTGTTCTGATTTGTATTTGAGAGGCTATTCTCCCTAGACTTGACATGTTACCGTAGTGGGCCACAGGGTCACTACATATCACGCGAGCTTTTGATCAAATACATTAACCTATATGTAATTTAAAAAAAAGTGTGGTTGTACCTATGTACACGCGTTAGAAGTTATACTTTTTCGTGACGGTGTGCGCGCGCATCGTTAACTTCAGGGTGTCGGTTTTTCGTGACGGTGTGCGCTCGCATCGTAAAAATTTGCTCTCATTATTTTTCCCTAACGCGCCAAAAGAAGTATAACTTCAATAAGACAACACCACTGTTACAATAACTTTTATAATAATAACAAGACATATTTTACTTTTAGAAATAATTGTAAAATTATTATTGACTAGTTGTACCCGCAGCTCCGCACGCGTTTTTAAAAATCGTATTAAAGAATTATAGAATTGTGAAACTATGTACAATTACAGAAACGCTCTTTAAATACAATTGTAAGTGCGACGCGCACGCCACTAAAAGTAACATGTAACGTGTACGTTACATATATAAATACAAAGAGGGTGCCAAATGAGGTTTGTCATCAGCAACACATATGGAACCATAACCAACCATATAGTTATATGAGTGCTCACTTACACTGTATAGGGAACTATTTAAAACAATAACTAAAAATATTATTATAAAGATTTATATTTACATTACATTTAATATACATTGCCATTATTATAATTAAGATTTTGTGACTATACAAAAAATAAACGCTTGTCTTTTCCGCAACAAATTGTATTATGGAACTCTTTACGTAATACTTTTATAATCTAAGATCTTATTAGGAATACCTCTATATCATTAATGTTATTAATAATTATAATGTCGAATTGTAAACAATAAGCCGATAATTATTTCTCTCATTAAAAATAAAGAATGAGTTGAAATCTTGCTAAATTTCATGCAGTCAAAGTCGCGGTTAACAGCTAGTCTAAAATAGAATAACCACAATTACTTTTTATTAGGTTCGCTATCTATCAGTGAAAGTCCCGTGAAAATCGATGTAACCGATGTGGCGAAGCCACGATTAACAGCTAGTATAAACTAAAATTGCTTAAATTACTTTTTATAAGATCAGCTATCTGCCAGTGAAGGTTATCTGAAGATCGATCGAATCGTTTTGAAAATAGCACTGCGGGCGACGTCACGGTTAACAGCTAGTATAAACTAAAATTGCTTCAATTACTTTTTATATTGTCCGCTATCTGTCAGTGAAAGTGCCGTGGAAATCGGTCCAACCGTTTTGAAGATAGCATGGCAGACGAAGCCGCGGTTAACAAATAGACTAATTTAAAGTAGTAACGCGCTGTAATTTTTTCTATCTGCCAGTTAAATTGCCGTCAAAATCGGTTCAGCCGTTTCGAAGATTACCCAGATTAAACAGACAGACCGACAAAAAATTTTAAAATTGCATTTTTGTTATCAGAAGCGTGTATACTTTCATACCTAATCAGTGAAAAAAATTTATTTTGATATTACATACAGACACTTCATTTTTATTATATGTATAGAATAGATTTATTATATGTATAGATATAGATTATCACAGAGTACGCACGTAATATGAAAATGCAGCTACTGATACATCTATACTAATGTTATAAAGCTGGAAGGTTTGTTTGTTTGGATGATCGCGCTAATTTCAGGAACTACTGGTAAAATTATTTCAGTGTTAGATAGTTCGTTTATCGAGGAAGGCATAGGCTATATATCATCCTGCTAAGATCAACAGAAGCGGAACACCACTGTAAAATGTTTTAAAATCGGGTTTTTTTCCTTGTGAGAGCATCCACTGCGAGTTAGCGTTAGCCCAAATTCTACACGGACGAAGTTGCGGGCAGAATTAATTAATTCTTAATTTTTATAAATTCATGAAGTAGTAGACACATTCAAAAGTTCGATCACCTTCACATTTATCTCTACCACAAAGCAACAATGACTGCACAATTGTGTTAAAGTTCAAAGACTGTAGTTTTGACCACGTAAGGCTTTCAGCGGTAACATCCCTTACCACCTAGTCTCAGAACTGCGGCCTCTTTGAGGTTGGTTATATGTAGCTATAGGAACATACATCTTGCTATTTCATAATATTCTCGTAAATAAAAAAAAGAGTCTAAATTAAATTAAATCTATATAAATAAATAAAATTACCGAATGTATTTATTGTAAGTGAATTATTTCAGAATTGGTGCACCTACTTGGCTAATTATTTTTTATTGTACTTATAATTACCAGGATAAGGTTTGTGTGCAGAGAGTGAAGAGAAAATCTTTTAAAAACCGTATAGAAGAAATAAAATGGAAAAAACCTTCATATAAAGAAGTGAGCGAGTAAAAGAAAAGACAGTGTCTTCAAGAACATTTACTGATTTACGTTCAAATGTTCAATTACTATTTTATTTTATTTTCTTCGTCAATACGTCCATGAGAACGTGCGATTGACAGCTAGTACATCATAATGATTAAATATAATATAAGAAATCAATGATGAAACTCGACTAGGACCTCAAAAATATCGCAATATTGTAAACATAAGTCGAAACGTTAATCCAAATGAAAATACTCTCAGCTAATACACGATTAATAAAACGAAATACTTTATTCAAATTATTCTTATTTCAGATAACAGTAAATGCTTTCAGCTTAACGAAAGTCTTTAGTATAACAATATTGATGAATTTTATTCTTCGATTCCGATCACTTGTTAAACCTAACGTTATACAATTGGAAGAACATCATTAGAAAAGACTCCGGAAAAACGTTTTGCGAGGATATTGCTCGGCGACCTAAATTCCTGGACAACGCTAAAAGCACACTATACTCTTACATAAAATATTATATTACTATTGCAAATGTAATGTGAGTATACGGAGCTGTTGATATATACTATTGAATACAGTGTTTGTACGAAGTAAAACATTAACGATTTGTATAACATTCCTATTCCAGTTAAAAGTCCATAAAATAATATTCTAACCTATATATACCAGGTGAAGGGTTACACACTTGCCACATTCTAGGATATGACATTTCATGATCACATTTAACACATAAAATAATAATACCAAAACATATACTAATAGACAACAAAGAGAACCTCAGGTAAAGTTTGTTCTAAGAATTTCAGAAGTATGGATGACAACTTAAATAAACTTAGGTTGAATGATCGGTGATAAAACCTGCGAGTAGCAACCGGAAGTTAATTACTTTCGATAATAAAACGGACAATAAACCCTTTAGTTTGTTCAAACTTTGAAAAATTATCCTTTGTTGGTTGGTTGGATTCACTTTCGCTTCACCCGACGGTCATTGACACTGTGCTTTAACACATACGCTTAGAGGGTTGAGTACAATTTTTATATGTTTCTAACTGTTGTCAAATCTATCAAATAGAAATAACGGTATTTAATACGTTGGCAGTAAAATCCCACTTCTTACTAATACGTATATTAACCCTGTTAGCACCAATTCACAATATTACAAAAATCCACTGAATGTTAAAGCCAGCCAATTATAATACAACATAAATTGCAGGCTTAACACAGAGCTTAGTTGGTTTGAGGTGATTTAGTACGTTTTTAAATCTCTGTAAATATATAATTTTATTTATTATCCTTAAAATAAGAACGTCATCTATTTATTTTGCATTTTATGGATTGCATACGTAAGAATAAGATATAACAATTTCAAATTGTATGAAGTTAAACGCTTTAAAATGTACTAATACCGGCTACTTAATATTTAAATAAATGATTTATGATATAGGGTTATTGAAGTAATAAGATAAAATATTAAATCGCCATATTTTTAAACTTGGTCTTCTTATAGAAACTAATATAAACATAATGCTATTTTTAGTGTTCCATTCATGTACTTCGAGCTCCTTTATATCTCCGAGCTCCGACATTCCGTATATTATTACATGTTTTTACGAATATCTGTGAATATCAGCTGTCTATAGTTACGAACAATGATTCGTTGGAAGTAAACATACAGTATTAAATTTCCCTCTATATAAACTCGCCCCTACGTATTTACTACGTAGCTACGCAGCAAAGTAAGCAAATTCAGGTAATTAACCAATTATTTTTTATAACAAAGTAACTGCAGTGATGTCACTGTACAAAAATTACCAATATCTTTCTACCCTTAAATCTATAGAGGCACACGTACATATTCGTTTACATTATAGGCGGGATGTGGTCTGAATTGGTTCGTACTTAAGCTGGTTTTAAATCGTTTCTGTTAATATTATGATTTCAACAAACTAAATTCTATTTATCAATTACCGTACTTCAATATATGGTTGGAAAGTTTTAATGCAGGTTTGGGAAATCCTTATTGTTACGCGTTACGAATTGTTGAGCTGCGGGACGATAAACGCACCAGCATAAATTAACCAGCTGGATTTATAAACATCAAAGGAGTTTAACGGATGCTATTTTCGACTTATTGGAATGACACAGATGTGGCAACGTTCTATCTACGCCTTTATGAGATTAACTTGGACGTTAATTTTAGTGCGGCAAGTAGTCGGAAGTTTCGTCACGTAGGTAAAAAAGTAGAATAAAAATAATTTTCACTATTGTAATATTATATATGTTAGTTTATTTGTAACGCTTTTACGCCTCAACAACTTAACCAATTCTTATTTAGAAAAACAATGCTTATTCCCGAGGTATGAATCACAGTTTTAACTAGCAAAATCTTGTTATATTTTAAAAGGATCAATTAAAAATACATTCTAAAGTATTATAAACAAGGTTCTATACTGTAAACATAATAAAGCGCTGAGATGTTTGTACGGATCGTCTTTCAGGCTTGCAATTTGTTTAACTGAGCCAGGTAATCTAGTTGGTGACGAGTTTCGTTTTTATTGTTTCCTCTACATTGTGTAGGTTTTAGCGCCTTATAAATATATAAATACTAGATAGTAATTATGTCATTATTCAGAAACTTTTTAGAATACAGAAACACATATAAGGTACGGCTCATCCAACAAAAATGTACTGTTCCTGAGAGATAGGTCAAATTCACTTTAACCCGAGTAAAGCCGCTGGCTAAAACTATGTTGATAAACATTACGCATTTAATGGTATGTTTGCTCGCCATGGAGAAGTGAGGACAAACAACGCAAACGATGTCGAGAGTATCAGTTAGTTTATCAATAAAATTATAAGTTAAAATGTGTAATTATAAGCGCTCCGATAACGGCTTTTTAAAACTTGGCTAGCTAGCAATCGCTAGAGTCGCGCAATTTACATATGTGTGCGTTATCGTGCCATTTTTTTTCTGTCAAAATATCATGTAAGTAACCTATCTACAACTTTGTATTTATATCATCATCGGATATAACATTGCAATTTATAACCCAGCATAAATCTTTCTACAAAATTCGTGACCGCATCCGAATAAATATACGCAACAGTTTTAAGTATTGCCACTAAATCTCGGAGGTAATGAACGAAAAATAAAAATGAAAAGCTTCCGTAATAATATTCAGTTTTTACGGCTTTTTGTTCAAATACACGTAAGTGAAATATTCTATATATTATAGCTATCTAGTTCTATGGTAACATCAACAATGGATATGAAAATTTACACAGCTTGGAAATCCTGATTGGTTTTGCTTCTGAGAATTGTGGTTGACATCCTGTCTAGCTGTCGTTCGTCACTCTCCGGTTACGCTTTGTTGTCGGACCGAGTGTTGTGTTTGGCTTTTTAGGAAATATAACTGGTCAGGCGTAGAAATGGAACCGAATGTTTGTATTAGAACAACCGTAAATCAAAATTTGAAGCTTATGTTCAGATTAGTAAGATGAGTTTTTAAAGGACATTTTTTTTTAAATGGCCATCAAACACATTTCACTCTTTTTGCAGAGGGCCGTAAACTACAAATATTTAGGTCATAAATAAAAAAAACATAATTTCAAATTAACAACGTATTAATGTAATGAAAAATGGTTGTCTCATAAAACAAGCTTGGTATAACCCTTATATCATAAGAAACGCATTGCAGTCGGTTTATCTGGGATCTATTTAATTTACTCAGCAAGCTTATAGTTTTTCTGATGGGCATGAAATTTAAAATAATTGAAAATAAAGTATAATCGGCTAGGCCAACTACAAAGACCTGGCGGGCCGTAGGTTAAGTATAGCTGCTTTACACGTATCTGCCTGTAGAACACCTAATGACAACTTGGAAGGACTATACAGTTAGAAAACGAAATGAAGTCGTTTTTTACACATTAAGCACCGCAAGAGCATTCGCCAGTGTCAATATTTCATTTCTATGGAAATTAAACTCTATTCCAATACTGTCAAAATTATTGTTAATACTAAACTTATAAGATTGTAACAACCATTGTAAATTGTATTGCAGAGTCAAATAAAACTGTGAGTCTCTCAAACATCGCACAACAAAGTTATTCTGTGTAATAAGCTATTTCTAAATCAAATATTTCTCAATTATAAATAAAGACACTAACTACTAAAATACCTACTGGTCTATATCAGATAATTAGCAGATAACTTGTTTAGAGGTACGGCTGCAAGTTACTCTAACGACATTTTGTAGTTCTAATGAGTTCATTAGTTATATAGGGTACTACGTCCTCTGAGGTTTGAGATCGGTGGACTTAATTATGTCCTGCAGTATTATGTTAATAATTAATTCTTTTTCAAATCTACAGTGTAAAAACACTCACAAAGGTGAAACTTTTTTAGGTTATATACAAGTTTTCATAATTTGTACTCTGTATAAATTGTTTTTTTAGTCTTAAAGTGAACAGTAATTTGTTTCGTCAAGGATGTAGTCGGGTGAAGCTGTTAAGACCTTGCTAGTTCAATAGCATAGTCAGTTCGATAAAACTAACATGAAGGTTATCTACACCTTGTTACTTACAATTATTGGATATAAAATTGCAATTTATAATCCAGCATAAATCTTTCTACAAAATTCTTGACCGCATCCAAATAAATATAAAGAGATACTAACGCAACAGTTGTAAGCATTGCCACTAAATCTCGGAAGTAGTAAGCGAAAAATGAAAAGCTTCCGTAATAATATTCGATTTTTACGACTTTTCGTTGTATGTACGTAACGAATGGAACATTCTATGTGTACTATAGCTGTCTAGTTCTATAGTAGCATCAACAATGGATAATCACAGTATATACATTTTATTATAGATAGGATTATAAACTGTGTTCATTTTAGACACACCAATACATGCATTTATCGTCAATCTTTTTGACAGCTCTGGTTATAGCAGTAAATCCGAGCTTGCATATAATATAGTTTAGTCTAGTTTAATATAAACAAAGTTAAAGAGATATATTAATTGCTAACTTTTATTGGAAATGCAGTTTTATTTTAGGTGGATTATATATGGATCTTGTATATAGTGTCTGAAAAATACAAGAAATGAGGTGCCAACAAAAACAATACTTGTAAACCAAGTCTCGCAGCTCAGTTCTTCTACCGTAATAAGTTGTGAAATCCGTATAATACCAAGTCGGTTACTTTATTAAGTCCCTAATTAAGGGACCTTCTGTCTTAAGTTATTATATAATTAGCTAACCTAACAACATCTTATGACTATATCAATATTAAAATCTTTTATGTTTTAAATAATATTTTATTAGTTTTTTGAAGAGAAAATTCTAATGCGACTTCCAACAAGGTTGCGTTAAACTTTTAACGCTGCCATAGAGGGGTTTGAAAGCACTGTTGCGTTAAACGTTCAACGCACCTGGGGAGGGTGAATAGAAAGGGACAGAGCGAGAAAAATAATCAAAGATTTCGTATCTTACTTTAGTTATCATAATCCCATTGTAAATGTTATAGATTTGGATATTTCTCTACTCGAGAATGATAATTAAAAGATGCGATCAATTGTGAATTGTAAGCAATGTTAATAAAGTGTGTCTTAAAGAGACAATATGATTTCACTAAAAATCAATTTCTACCCGTTCCCATTTTCATTTCCACATTACGAAGTTTCACTTCTTCCGCGCGGAGGAACTCCACGCACTATTTTTTACATTAGGTGTCACGCGGACGGAGTCGCGGGCACAGCTAGTAATTAATATAGATTTTACACGCAATGGATTTTTTTAAATCACTGAAATACACACATAATTTAAATAAATTCCATGGGCCGTTTGCTTTCTTGACAGACATATTATTTAATTTAACATCTGGCAACTCTATTCAAGGTTTTAAATGCGTATAATATGATTGAGACGTGCGTGAAAAATGTTGTTCTTAAGCATTTTATATTTATCTTTTAAGGTAGATGGAAAGCGATTTGTTAAAAGATTTACCGTTGTTTTTCCAGAGCGTGCTCTAATATAAATATGTTCTTAAAATATTTACTCACGAGATGTGCATATGAAACACAGAGTATTATTACAAGAAGAACAAACCGCAATGTTGTTGGTTTTACCCTTTTAATCCTCATGGATAATAAAATATTTTCCTTGAGGACGAAGCGAAACGTTAAACTATTCTGTAACACAAATAGAACATTTTTTATTAATAAAGTAACCTGTAATGGCCAGTACAATTACCAATAATAATACTCAAGAAAATACCAATAATGATAGTAAAAATCAAAGAAACATTTAATAATGTTAGCCATTATTAAAATAAGATATTAATATAATATATAAAGAAGTGAGTATTAAATACAGGTTGACAATTATTAACATTAACTGAACATTTTTATTTTTAAAAAAAATAATCAAATACTAGATTCAACATTGACACATAAGATTCATTATTTGTAATTTATACTTTTCTTTTTTTTCAGAAATATGAAATAGCTACTACCCACGCACGCGTATATATATATATATA